>VWZG01003511.1:26154-36211 GCA_013396735.1 Grallaria varia | reverse complement strand
ATAAAGCTTTTTTTACTCACACTTGTGTTCATTCTCGTAATTATAGATGAATAGAACTATTTTCTGATATCTGTATTGGTAATATATATACTTTATAACATATATATTAAATATGGATATATAATATAGATATTACAGATACAGGTATTTCTGCTATCTGTAGTGGTAAATATTATGTTGCTTTTCTGCATCTCTTAAATGACATGTGAATAAAATTGCATCAGTGCATAAAAGCTGAATTAAATACAAAATGCAGCCATTCCCATGGGCTTTCTGGAGTTGTGTAAAACTCTCCACTTATAAAGGATTTATAAATTGATGGCATGGTAAATGAAAATAAAGAGGTTTGAGAGAGATGCAATATTAATATATAATGCAGTATATGTATATAAATAATTATCTATACACACGTATGTGACACAGAGGTAAAAGGACAGGAAGAGTCACCAGGAATGTTTTCCATGTCCACAGGAACCCCCGTGTACTCCGTGGCCTGGGGACCTGACTCTGAAAAAGTTCTCTTCACATCAGGGAAGCTGTTGATAATTAAACCTCTTCAGCCAAATGCTAAAGTTTTGCAGGTATCACCAATAATGGGGTAAATTAATGTGATTTATTGTCATAAAGAGAGGTACAGAAGCCTTTCCCTTTTCATTTGTAGATTTTTGTGCTTAGATTCTGGTTGTTCAGGCTTTATTTAATTTATTGTTCTGCTGAATCAGAGAATCATTGAAGTTGGGGAAGGCCTCCAGGATCATTGAGGTCAATGAACGATGAATATTAAAAACAGGAGTTGTCAGACCATGTCTAATTTATTTTTTTTTCCTTTTCAGTGGAAGGCTCATGATGGACTGATTTTAAAAACTGACTGGAATTCAGTTAATGATCTGATTCTTTCTGCAGGTGAAGATTGTAAATATAAGGTGAGTTCGGGATTACTTTGTAACTGAATTACCAAAAAAGTTATTAGACAGAATTTTTAAAATTTTAATAGTACCTGGAAGCTCAAAATTAAATGAAGAGTCTTTCAGTTCTCAAGAAAAATTGTATTATTTATAAATACTTCTCTGTGTAATAACATGAAATTACCATTTTTTAAATACCACACACCAAAAATAGCTAAAATACAAATGAAAAGAAAATATGGAGAAAAATAGAAATGATTGTTTGAAATAATATGAGCTGTGACATATACTGGAAAAGACAATGACATCAAATAAGATAAAGCTGCTGTTTTGCACAACGGGAGTATTAGTGAACCCTTTGGCAGTTTTATGGTTGGTATATTCTGTATCCAAAATAAAAAGCATATATTGTGTCTGTTCCCTTAAACAGGAACTTATTTGTAAGTGTATCATGTGTGGGGTCTGTCATCAAAGTGTGTGATGGCTGTGATAAAACATACACAATTGAACCCCCCAAGCCCCAAACAGATAAATAAAAACTCCAAATAAAATTTAAAGAATACCCAAATAAATTAAAGTGTTAAATTATTTTGTGAATTGGTTCCTTATATTCTGGTGGTTTAAAAAAAAAAAATCTCTTTGGTCTGGAAATTTTAGGAGGGGCCTCATATTATTGGGAAAGGAGTGTAGATGGAACAAACTTTGTGGTCACTTTACAGACTTGGGGCAATTTAGAGGAAATACTTTATACAGAATAATTTGACTTTTGCCATGGCAGTAAAACGAAGTCTGTCACATTAAACAAATCAATATTGATTAGGAACAACCTTTAATGGAGAGTGAACTACAATAGGGATGATTTTTCTAGTTACATTGAAATAACTCGGGGAATTACTTCTACCCCTCCTGTGGTCAGGAGGGAGATGAAATAAATCAAGATACAGCCGAGCTCTGCTCATCCAGATGATATTTCAATGTTGCTGCAGGTGTGGGACAGCTACGGCCGGGTCCTCTACAGCTCCCAGCCCCACGACTATCCCATAACGTGCCTCGCCTGGGCTGTGGATGGGGAATTGTTTGCCGTGGGCTCCTTCAACACTCTGCGGCTCTGTGACAAAACCGGGGTGAGTGACAGCCCAGAACCAGCGCTGGGATTGCCCAAATTTGGGGAGAGCACAGGAGATATTCCAGAGGGTATCTGTGTCCAGGAGGGGGGATTTGTTAGCAAAGACTGGTTGTGGAATCCAGCACCGTCCTACTGCCTGCAGCTGGCAGGAGAATCTTTAAAATCATAGTAATGTTAAATTAAATAGTAAAAATAAGAGTTTGTCTTTCAGGACATTGAATTTTTCTGGTCATTTTTTAGCCTCTTAGCTTTGTTTTTTTCCTTTAAAATCACAGAGTTCACAAGCATTTCTTGTAAGGCTGATATATGGAGCAGAAAAGAAATTAATATTTTTCTGATTTATCTAATTCTTCTTCTAATATTTTCCTTCCCTTTCCATTGCCCCAGTTCTTGACATATTGAAGTCTAAATCTCTATCCTGAGTGCAAAACGCAGTTTAAATTGTTGGCCTCACCCACACAAGGGCACATTTATTTCAGTTTATAGCTCAGTGATCCCAGTGCTCAGAAAAGAGACACCAGATGATGGAAATTGCAATCTTAGACCAAAGATCTAAATGTATATATAAAGGTTTTTGAAGTCATAAATTGCAATTATTAACCATAAAATTTCTCAACTCTTAAATTAAGAGACAAAGACAACATTAAAATGAATATTAAGATAAAAATGAACAGTAGCTGGTGCCAGCTGCTTTATCAGCTCCCAGTGATAATTTATTCCCTCCAAATCCCTGGTTTTTCCTGGAGTTTCTTGGCTGCCATTGAGTGCAAATAGTTACTAGAGGAGTAGCTTTTCTGGGATTGAGGGAAAAGGAGGACAGACTCCCATCCCGCAGTGATGGAGTTTGAAGAGAACCAGACCTGCCTTTTCCTGGTCAGCACAGACATTTTTATTGTGCCTGATGTCATGGGCCTGTGTTGGCAAATTGCTCCCCAGGGCGCCCTCAGGGCAATAAATATCCATATCATGAACTCTTCTCTAGCATGTGTGCTCAGTTGGGGCAGAATTGCAGCAGATTCTGGGAGTCACTGCTCTTTTCTTATTTTCTTTCTACCTGGTGACTTTGTTCTCATGTTAAAAATTAAGATTACAGATCTAACAGCAACTTCAGAAGCTTTATTTTTTCATGTAAAAATCACTTTTGCTCCTGTTGCCTTAGAAATTATATATATATAAAATAATGTCCTACAAAATACCAAACAGAATATATTTAATATTGAAATCTGTTGCCTTCTGTGATGGTGGTGCTCATTAATCCTGCAGAGAACACCAAGTTTGATTTTAAAATGGAAATGTTGGAATGTAAAACTGGATGTATTGATGGATATTCAACCTTCACAGCCTTTCAGGATCTGATCACTTGGATGGAAGGCAGTGCTTCAAAAGTTCATTTGTGTCAGCTTTTTTCCCATGGCTCTGCTGCTCATTTAAGCTTTATTTCTTCATTTAAAAATCACTTTTGCTCCTATAGCATTAGAAATTATATATATATATATGTAATAATGTTCTACAGAATGCCAAACAGGATATCTTTAATACTGGAATTGGTTGCCATCTTTGATGCCAGTGCTCATTAATGCTGCAGAGAGCCCCAGGGTTGATTCTGAGCCCTAGAGGTTGAGATGTAAAGCTGGCTGGGCTGGTGGGTGTCCGGCCTTGCCGGTGTCCACAGCTCTGCCGGAGCCGATCACTTGGATGGAGTTCATTTATGTCAGCTATTTCCTGTGGCTCTGCCGCTTCCCTCCGCATCACCGAGCAGCTCAAAATATTTACACAGCAAGGGATGGTAAGAATGACTGAAATTCCCTGATTTCCTCCTTCCCCACTCCACTCCCACGGAAGGGTCTTGGAAGAAGGACCATGTCCATCTGCTCCAAAGGCAGGTTCCTTTCCCAGGGCCCTGGAGGGTGGAGAGGGATAATTGATAAAAACCCTTAAATTAGTCATTTTAGGGAATAGGGACATCAAGCCTCTATTTTAGTAATGCTGAATGTACTTATGCATCTGTGAAATTTTATTCCACTAATGATTTATTTACACTTAATGAGGATTGATGGGTTTGATTTGATTTGTGGTTGTTGTTTTCCAAACTGATTGTGCTGCTGTTGTGGAACACTTTTTTCTGGTGGTGTTTATCTATAAATTGATGTCTCGCTGTTAAATCTTGCCCTTTGACTGACTTCTGTCTTGAGTTCATCACTATGATGGTTAAATTTTTAATTAAAGCAATTATCTCTCTAAATCCGTAAGTTAGTGTTTTTGAATGATTATGTACATTCCCCAAACTTCTTTCTTTATTACAGAATAGATTGGCAGTTTGAATATTTGCTTATTAAGCTGATTCTCTGACACCTTTTTATATTCCATGGCTTGCTCCATGGAATGCCTGATTTTCCTAGAAATCCTATTAAAAATATTAGAATAAAAATTATTGAGGGGAAAGAAAGCATCTTAAGAATTCTAAAACTCTGTACAGAGAAGCTTTGAAAATAATTGAAGTGTTCAGCATGAAAGTCATGGTTTTCATTCAGGACAGTAAATTCTGTGAGTAATGGAAAATTAGTATAATTTGTCCTTTAAATTAACATTAGCTATTACACAGATATGAAAGGGCCTGAATTCTTTGTAGCTCAGAAAAAGAAGAAATATCATGGGTAGGTTTCCCAAGGAGTTTTGTTGTTGACCAATTCTTTCCAAGAATGTACGTATATTAATTTATTGGAAGTGGCTAATGTGACTTCTGGAAGTAATAATTAAATTAATTACGGAAGTAATTATTACAGAACTACATCAATGTTTCACTTTTTAAGGGTAAGAATTTACAGGGGACAGGAAGGGTTTATGTAGAGATACATTCCCACGAGCTCATTCCAGAGGTGTATGCGTATTCAGTGGATGGATTTCCTTGGGACAATAAGTCTTGGAAGATCCAGTTTGCCTTGAGGTGCAGCAGCCTCGGCTTTAATCAGCTTTTTGCAGCATTCCCTGCTCCAAATTCCACATCCTGGGAAGCAGAGACCAACCAGGAACATCCAAGTGTCCTTTGCACAGCTGATATCTTACATGTCATGTATCTTATGTATATTGCATATATATAATATAATAATATAATATATATATAAAATATATATAATATATCAGTATTGCTCTTCTAATTTAAAATACTAAAAAATATTTAAAATGTAAGAAAGTGTATTTTTTTAAGTATATATTAGGTGGATAAATATTCTTAATTGATTGCATTCTGTCCAAAAATAACTAATTAGATCCTTCCTGATGAGTCTTGGAGCATCAATAGCACAGATGTGGGAGACTGTCCTTGTTCCTGGGTCAGAGTTCTGGGAATGTGCTCATTGGAATAATTTCCCCCCCCATCTCATGAGCCATAAATGGGAATTGAGTAGGAAGTCGCAGCATTCAGTGGCTGCAATCCTTCATTTTTACTACATTGTGCAATTCTAAAAGGGAAGGTTAAGCTATTCCTTTGATGTATTTATTTAAAATGATGAAACTTTTCTACCTCCTGATTTTGCTCCTGAGAGAACTCATTGAATTCAGTGAAAAATTAATTATGACACAAGAATAATGTAAGGTAAAATGCAATATCACAGGTAAAGTTGGAACAACATTCATAGAGTCATTCCTGTAGTCATATTCATAACTGTTTTTAAAAAAATCTGTATTTAGAAAATACTATTCAGATTTTAAAGTTATTCCTATCTTAGAAATGGAGAGCTGAATGATTTTTATTATAACATTTCATGTACATGATAAATGTCCCAGACATCTGCAGGGACTATGAATCATTGCAGTGGTGGGAATTACACTGAGAGCTTCAAAAAGAACTGGAAAAAAAAAATCTCTGAATGGCTCTTTAGATTTATTTTTTTTTTAATGTAGGTTGTAATCTGGAAATATTTTAGCGAGTATTTCAGTGGCCTGAAGAAAAAAGGCTTATGGTTTAAAAAAAAAAAAAAAAAGAGTACTTTTGGAAATGTGTCCTGTCAGAGCTTGAGTGGATCTGTTATATGTGGAAAAGTAGGTCCAAAGCCACATTTTTGGAGCTTCTTAAATCAAACCAAAGCAAAGCCACCGACTGGTTCTCGATGCCCCTTTATTCCCTCTGACTCCTGCGTGGATTCCTCATCCAGGGGACCTGACCTCGTGTGCTTGGGAGGATCCCAGTTTTCCAGCTTGAAACGGAACCTCCTCAGAGTGTCCCCGGGTGGGTCACATCTGGCCAGCTGTGAGAAGCAGGGCCCAGATGTGGGGCACGTGGAACGTTCTCGGTGGTGGTGACGGCCACCAAAGAGCTCCTCGTGGCCACGGCAGGGCCAGGCGTGAAACCCTCCGGGTTGGGTTCCTGGGCACTCACCGTGGGGAGGCAGGAGGGCACTTCTGGCCTGCTCCCCAGAGTCCATCCCCCCGGAGCCAGGGAAGAGGAGGGCTGAGGACGTGCGGTTGCAATGTCAGTGGGAGCTGAGCTCACCTTCTGCTCACCCCGAGTGCGAGGAGCCTCCACTCCCACACAGTATTCCACAAACCATTAACGCCACTCTGGGCTTGGCTCTCGGCCCCTCCTGTTTCCTTCTTGGGAAACTTTTTAAGTCCAACTGCCCCGTTTTACTGTCATTTTTGTGGTTGCATTCTGTCTAAAGCCCATGAAGGCTTCGTGTTCAGGCCTTAATTCTTGGGGTTTGTGTGTACAGCAAAAAAAAAATCAGAATATAAAATGTGTTAGGAGCATTAGGGGAGGATTTTCTTCCAAATAGATCCCCTTTGGTGTAATTTCGTGTATCCAAAAGTCAGTCCAATGTCTCCTTAAAATTTCATTTCAATCACGTGGTTTTTCTTACTACTTTGCTTCTTAAGGTTTCAAACATACCTGATTATTCAAGTAATTACTACATGTTTGTTTTAAATATTCCATTGCAGAGTTATGAAGAGGCAATAATTGAGACTTGCCTCTTGTCTTAAAAAGTGGTTTAATGTCTTCCTAAAATTCCCTGAAAAGGTTATTTCATTTTTTGTCATTCGGGGAAACATTTGTTCAGAGATATGGGGTGATTTGTGTGATCTGTGTTTCTGGGTGGTGGGAAATAGAAAACAAGTGTCTTGGTCTGAAAATTCTACTTTTTGCCCAGGATTTATTAATAAGGGTCTAAACTTCAGGGGAATCTTGTACATAAGACTGGGGGAATTAAGAATACAGTTCTGTGCTGGAGGAAATTTTTGATGCATCCTTCCCTTCTGTAACAACAGAGAATAGAGAAAATATAATTACTTCCTACTAATTGACTTGATTTTATGTAGTGGTTGCTTGGATTAATAAATGAGAGGATTGTTAGTAGAAAACTGGTACCTAATGGACCTCAGGCATTGTGACATTTGATTTTGTGCTTTCCTTGATAGTTTTCCGTTTTTGTATCCCTGCTTTTCAGAAGTCTGACTTAATAAAAACTTCATTTATTGATGGAACCCTGGAAATGTATTGATTACAAGAAATCATTTCAAAAGAAGAACCAGACTACCTTGAATCTCTTTTTTCTCTGTTTTCCCAGTGGTCTTATGCCCTGGAGAAGCCCAACACTGGGAGCATATTCAACATTTCCTGGTCCACTGATGGCACCCAGCTGGCTGGAGCCTGTGGCAATGGCCACGTCATCTTCGCCCACGTCGTGGAGCAGCGCTGGGAGTGGAAGAACTTGGAAATCACCTTAATTAAGAGAAGAACCATGAAGGTAAAAGGACACTTTGGAGCTCTGCAGCCTGGTTTTTAATGCAAAACGGGG
Organism: Grallaria varia; assembly: GCA_013396735.1. Taxonomy (NCBI): domain Eukaryota; kingdom Metazoa; phylum Chordata; class Aves; order Passeriformes; family Formicariidae; genus Grallaria; species Grallaria varia. The sequence goes on along the minus strand of VWZG01003511.1, from coordinate 28,388 downwards.
GTTTGGAACCTAATTTGTCCCCTGTGTTCCCAGACACTGACTCACAACATTCACTCTTTGAACACTGGGAGAATACAAGGTTTCCATTCTTCCAGATTTTTCCAAATTGCACATTTGGTGTTGGACACTGGGCCTGTATTTTCAGTATTAAAGTCAAGTTCCTAAGTTCCTAATTAGGGCCTTTAATGTCTTTTCACTCTTGATTCTTTTCATGTTGACGATGTAATTGGGAAAAGTTGGAACAGCAGGAATGCTGTCTTGGTTTGTTCCAGAGAGTGGGATCTGGTGAGTCAGTGTCTGGGAACACAGAGGACAAATTAGCAGGTAAAAATTCCCATTTTTTTCTTTCATTCCCAGACATCGACTCGTAACAGATGGACTCTGGGAATGATCTCCAGAGGATTTGAATATGCAAACACTGAGGAAGTAAAGCCAGCCCTGAGTCAGGACTAATTTTGAATTTTAGTGTTTTGATAGTGATTTTATTCCTATATACTTCTGTAGGAAAACATTGCCTACAGAGAAATTGGAGTTGCATTGTTTTTTTCTGAGTGCTACAATAGCAAAAGTGAATTATGGAGAAGGCAATTATTGTGTCTGTGGAAATGATTTCCAGGGGTTTAGAATAATTGAGTTCAGTCCTTGTTTTGCAATTGGTTGTGTAATGGAGAAAATCAAAAGGAAGTTGCCACCCTCAGAATGGTGACATCTACAAAAATCCCCAACAACAAAACGGCCCCAAAACCCCCAAACAAACACAACACTTTGTAGTTTAAGATACCTCCTTACATTTTTAGCTGCCTGCAATCCTGGAGCTCAAAAATCTGTGTTGATTAATGGCAAACGTTGTAATTTGAGCACATTTTTAGGCAAATCAACAAAGGCACAACCTGCTCATCGTGGCATCTCCTGAATTTCCAGGACTCCAGAGTGTGGGAGCATTAAAATTCGTGCTGCAGCTCTGCAACATCCAGGCAGCATATCCTGCTCCAAATCCTGGATATTGGGATTATTGAAATGTTGTATTTCAAACACTCAGATTATCAGCAGCTGAGCACTGAGTCTCCAAATGGGAATTGTCAAACATCCAGATGATTTTTCTCAATCAGAAATAATGTATTTCACTAATTGGTTTTCATTTCAGCCATTGTGGTTTTATTTAAGCACAGTTTTCCTTTGCAGGTGCACAATGTCATAAATGATGCTGTGGATTCCTTGGAATTCCGTGACAGGGTCATTAAGGCCTCCTTGGACTATGGATATTTGGTTGTTTCCACTTCTCTTCAGTGTTACGTGTTTTCGTGAGTAAATACAAATTATCTCTCTGATTGATCTGGCAGTTCTGATACAGCAGCAGAAACTGCACTGTAAGTGCAATTACTAATTTTAATTAATTTCTTTTTAATTAATTGAAATATTCAGTGGAATATCTCAGTGAGGTGACTAATGTGAACGTACAGCCTGTAACAGAGCACACAAAGAAGGGCTTTCTTCCAGCTCCACATCACCGTAAAACAGTTCTGAAATATTTAAAAAATGTGTTTAATTCCTGTAAATAAGAATTTGCTGTTTGCTAAGAGTCCTGGGTCAGCTCCTGGGATGAAGGGATGCAAAAATGAAGGCACAAGTGTTGCTGCATCATATTATGTGGTTGTCAGTGTTACTGAGTTATTCCTAAATGCTGTTTTTAAAACTTATTTAAGAATATCAAATTATTAAAGTGAATTAGTGAATTTCTTAGTGAATACAGCTTTGTGTTTGCCATGTGAACAGCAATGGGTTTAATGCTGATTTTTCTTTATTTTCAGTACCAAGAACTGGAACACCCCCCTGATCTTTGACCTGAAGGAAGGAACAGTCAGTTTGATTTTACAAGCAGAAAGGTGCCTTTTGTGATTTCTTGTAATGCTCATTGTTAGATGTGAACTTAATATAAATATTATATATATAATATATATTATATATAAATGTGAACATATGACATAAGCACAAATTGAGACATTAGAAATAGAGCATACATATTTCTAATACAATCAGAAATAGCAAAATATTTTAAAAACCATAAATATTTCAGATAATAAATATTTCTCCTGGAAGGAGATAATATCCACATTAAAAGTGAACTTTTCCATACAGAACTTCCAGAGTATCAACAGGCTTGATGTGGTTGAACTTGCAAGTTGTGGAATCTTAACCAATTACCTTCACATTGTTGAAAATATCTCATCTTTGTC
>VWZG01003511.1:13538-25701 GCA_013396735.1 Grallaria varia | reverse complement strand
AACAGCAATGGGTTTAATGCTGATTTTTCTTTATTTTCAGTACCAAGAACTGGAACACCCCCCTGATCTTTGACCTGAAGGAAGGAACAGTCAGTTTGATTTTACAAGCAGAAAGGTGCCTTTTGTGATTTCTTGTAATGCTCATTGTTAGATGTGAACTTAATATAAATATTATATATATAATATATATTATATATAAATGTGAACATATGACATAAGCACAAATTGAGACATTAGAAATAGAGCATACATATTTCTAANTGGGGGGTTTTGGCTTTTTTTTTTTTTACTGTTTGGGGGTTTCTTTGTAGGCATTTTCTTCTTGTAGATGGTGGAGGACTTTATTTATATTCCTACGAAGGGAGATTGATTTCCTCTCCCAAGTACCCAGGCATGAGAACAGACACTTTAAATGCCCAGACAGTATCTCTGAGCAATGACACCCTGGCAGTGAAGGATAAAGCTGATGAGAAGGGTAAGGATTTCTTTTAAAAAATATATATTAATTATAAAAATGAATTGAGATCATGGGTATTACGTAAAATTGGTGAAAAAACTTAAAGAGAATGATACGTATCACTGAACTTCCAGCTGTGTAATGGATCAGGGCCAGGCAATATTTGCAGAAAATTGTAGAAAAACAGGTTTTCGCTCCCTGACATGGGAGTTTCTGAAACCTTAGCAACTTGTGCTTTCTTGTTGCTCTGAGAAGCTTCCACTACTTCAGCTGGGATTCATTTTAGTTCTCAGATGTTCTTTGCTTTAGTTTTTATAGCTTTGTATCTTTATAGATTCAGCTCCTTTATAGATTTATATCTTTATATATGAGTTTTATATACAGCTGCTGTGATGTTCTGTCTCAGTGCTGTGTCCTTAAAGATTTTGATGCTCTTAAATGTGGTGTTTTGGCATCCAAAGCTCTGCAGTTCTAAAACACAACAAGGCCAGAGCAGCTCCAGGTTAGTTTTTGCATCAGTGAGTGGTACAGGAACATCTTTTTTGCAGCTCTTTTCCTTTGTTCCATCTCTTGTTGCAAAAATGTAAGTTTGCCTTGGCAACAATTTCAATTCAAAGTGTCTGCTGGAGGAAGACACTTTTATTCCTGACAAACCCAAGGCCCTGTGACTTTACACTCACAGTGTCCCTCCCTGAGCAAAAGGAAAATGAGATGACATTCCCCTCACATTTTTGCTACACTGGACAGTTTCTGTGTATTTTTTTTTCTTCTTGTCCATCTTTATTTGTCGCGTAGGAACAGTTTCATTCTGAATAATGATCTTTAAGAACAGGAATAGAACTGTAATGTGTGTTTCATTTTGAATGCAAATTACTTCAGAAAATGTTATCCTCTAGCACTAACTCTTTAAAGATATCTAAAATACCTGTGTGAGAATTAAAATGGATTTTAAGCAGCAGTAATGTATTTCAGTGATACTCCCTGAAAATAGAACACATCTGTTAAAAGACACACCGTTCTCTGGGTGTTCAAAGGGTGACAGTGCCCTTTTTGAATGTTTCTAGTTTATACTTAAAAAAACAAGGCATATTTTAGGGTTTAAGTGATTGAAAAATTATGTGGAGTTTTTCTAGGTAGGGAAAAGAACCCAAAGTAACCCCAAACTTATTGGTGAAATGCCTCAATTGGAGATTAATGAGAATTTCACCAATTCTACTTGTGAATTAGATGCAGTGGGGTTTTTACAACTCCCTTAATCTCACTTCCTCCAGCTGCTCCGGTGGCCGTAAAATCAACGTGCTTGGGTAGATCAACACAAATTTCATGCCTAAAAGTGAGAGAAAAAGCACTTCTCAGGAACAGCGAGTTTTCTTGCGTGTCTTCAGCCCTTTTTTTTTCCCTCCTCTGCTGGGTTTGAACACCTGCTCTTACAGTTTGGTGGTTTTTTTTTTTGTTGTTGAATTCTGCCCGTAAAACCACGTGCTTTGTTGCAGCTCCTCCTGAAAACGTTGCTTTGATGCTCTGCCCACCTCAGAATTCGTGTGTGTGGTCACACAGATGGTATAGAAAATATATGTAAAGAGGTTTTGAACACATGGATGTGTGTTTGTGTAGAGAGAGGTGGAAAGAAAGAGAGAAACTTGATTTTTGGGCACATTGGAGTTTTCACTGGATACCCAAAAAAAACAGATGATGTAGGTGGGGGGTTTTTGGAGGGTTTTTCTGTTAAGGGTGAGGCAGAGAGAGAGTGGAACAAGTGGTAAAGGTGCAAGAATTATATATATAAAATTCAAGCATCAAGGGAAATATCAAGTAAAATCTAAAATACCTGGGTAAGCCAGGTATTTTTTGAGGAAGCCAGTTATTACTATGTAATACTAATTAATCCTAATTGTAGCATCATGGGCGTAATTGTCCTGGAAGAAAATATGATGAAGAATACCAAATAAAGCAAATTTTCAACAAAATAATGCTTCTGAAGAAGGTTTTACCCAACAGCTCTAAGGACATCTTTCTATATATCTGAGATTAAATCCTTTTAGCAGTCAGTGCTATCACTTCCTGACAGTTCATAGTCATCAAAGCTGGGGGTTAAGATTGAGTAACTCTGATACTGGCAACATGAATTTATTAACTTGCATCACGACTTGGTGGCGTTTCTGTTGCTTTTAACTAATAAACTGTGTTTTTCTCTTCAGTTATCTACATATTTGAAGCTTTATCTGGAAAGCCACTGGGTGATGGAAAGCCTCTGACCCACAAGGTAAAGTGGAGGATATGATGTCTCTTTTTTATTGTACTTAGAAATTAAGAATCAATAATGGGATTCCTCAGTAATCAGACGATTAAACATTTTAAAATCTTAATAGGAAGGACCTTTTCAGCTCTAGCTGACTCTTGTCCTCACTCTTCTGCTGTATAACAAAGCAGGGCTGCAGCTTTGTTTTAATCTTCATGAAATTCAGTTTATAAAATCATAAATCACAGAATGGTTTGGGAAAAAAAATCCAATGCCTTGCCATTAAATTCTTCCTTCAGCAGGGAAGTCACACACAAAGTGTCTTCCACAACCTAGTTTATCCAGACTTCTGTGCCTTGTTTTCAGGAAAACATTCATTTGGTTGAATGTCCAAAACAAAAATCAGAAATTCTCTTTTTCAGACTGAAATTGTGAAGATTGCTTTGGACCAGAAAGGACTTACAAGTGAGAGAAAAATAGCTTTTATTGATAAGAACAGAGATCTTTACATTACTTCAGTGAAGAGGTTTGGGAAAGAGCAGAAGATTGTCAAAATAGGTAAGAAAAATTCAAATTAATGTTTAGGTACATAGTAGGAGGGAAGTAGATTTTGATCTAGTACCAGAGACAACATTTGGCTTTTTAATTAATAGTGAAATTGAACTTGAGCAAAGCATTAGAAATAGTCCTTTGGCTTTCATAGGAGAGTGGCAGAAACAATTTTAATGCATTTTATCTAAATTCTGCTAATTCTGTCAGTGACATGTAAAACATGTTACGATGTGACGTCAGGGGTTGAACCCAGCCCTTCTAAAAGGAACTAGAAATGATGACTAATGACCCTCTTACTCCAGTTTGAGAAGGGTACCTTGACTTGGATGTTTCTCATGAAAATACGTTTTGTTGCCTTGAAATTCAGGGACAATGGTGCAAACTTTGGCCTGGAATGACACTTCCAACATCCTTTGTGGGATCCAGGATACACGTTTCACAGTCTGGTACTACCCCAGCACAGTCTACGTGGATAAAGATCTCCTGCCAAAAACCCTGTATGAAAAGGATGCAAGGTAATACACCCTATTGGCATGAAAAAGGGTATCATTTAACTGATTTACTCATTCCTTAACAACCTGTGCTCAGCTAAAGCCAAATCCAGGGCTGCAACTTTTAAAACTCTTCTCATGTTAGTGTTACTTGATGGGAAAATGAGGAAAATGGGAGGCTTTTAAATTTGGCCATAAAGTTTGGAGCTGAAATGATGATGTACTATGTGAAAGTAGAGCAGCATCTTGATGCAGAAACAAAATTTTAACTGTATCTCATGAAGTCTTGCCTTGATTGTTTGTAAAAAAACCCAAAAAGATCATTTCACTTATGTGCTGGAAATCAAAAATAGAAAGATATGAAATCAGTGATGATTTCTGTTCTGTTCTTTAGTGAAGAAAAAAGTGAACATTAACTTCCCTTTCTCTCTCTGCAGCGAATTCAGCAAAAATCCCCAGATTGTGTCTTTTGTTGGAAACCAAATAACAATCAGGAGAGCAGATGGTTCCCTTGTCCACCTGAACATTTCTCCCTATCCCGGGATTCTCCATGACTATGTCAGGGCTTCCAGGTGGGAAGACGCCGTCAGACTGTGTCGCTTTGTCAAGGTAAGGGCTAATTCTTGGGAATATCCAGGTGCCACTCCATGTAATACATATGGTTGGAAGTATTTCCTTAATAATTCTTTATTCCTGTAACATCTGCAGGTCAGATGTTGCATCTCATTCCCATTTTTCTGCTTTTTTGCTGGATTGGTTTGGGCTGCTCATGGAAAACTCCATGGTTTTCATAATTACCTAATTTCACCACTTTCATTATAAATAATAATTCTTATTTTCAGTCATACTAGCTGGATTGAGCACAGGTACTCCCAGAAATTACAAGCTTAACTTTTCAGGACTGGGCCTCAATAAAATTCATGAAGAGTGACCTGCAACTCCACAATTATCTATTATTTTTCATATTTTATTTCACTTGTTTTTGTTTTTTTCTTTTCCATTGCTTGCTTTTGTGTATATTTAGACAACAGCAACAGATGAGGTGAGTCTGGTAGTCTTTAAAGCAGAACAAAATCCCTCCAAACTCTAGTTCCTTTATCCCATTTACTATTAGAAAAGAGTTTTCATTGTGATCTTAAATGTGTATTTCGAGTATTTTTGTAGTTAAAATATTAAATCAATGCACATCCACATGACTTGAGTTAGTTATAAAGAGTTACAGAGCCCTTATTTTCAGTGTGAAGAGTCTTCACATCACTTGGTTTGAAGCACCCAAATTGAATTACTTTGTTTTTGGCAACCCAGGTAGACAGTTCAAAATATTTCCAATGAGGAATAAGAAAATGGGCTGTATTTCTGAGGGAGAAAAGAGGAGCAAACCCCACCAGAGTCTTGGAACTTCATCTCCTGGATAATTCCAGGCTGAACTTCCAGTGTTACCATCAAGTTTATAAACAGGGAAATGGGAAGAAAACGTGACACAGATTTCTCTGAGCACTCTGAATAATCTTAATTCTCCCAAATGATGGGCTGCCTGAGGAAGGTTTATCCTCAGTTCTGGAAAAGGTCAGTTGGGAGACCTGGGAATATCTCTGGAGCATTCTCAGTGTTGCTCTTTATTCTGATTTAAACCCATTCACAGTGCAAAGCGTTTCCAAATTTGTTATTGAACATATTCAACAAAAACACTAAACCCCACGTAATTCCATGTGGACTAGCAGGTCAAAAAGGACATTTTCCTTGTCTGAACTAGAGTTTTCAGCTGTGGTAACCTAAACTGTATGAGAAATATGTTTTAGCAGTATCTCTTCGTCATAATGTTGTCACTTAAAAGATCCTTTAGGATCTTTTTAAATGTTATTCTGAGTTTATGGGGTTTCCTTAAGGTTGTGTTAAAAAAAAAAAAAAAAAAGTAACAACCAAGCAACAAAAGTAATGAAAATTTAAAAAAAGGGTAATAATGTTATTACCACTAAGTTTTTCTAATTTCAGTTCTGAGAAATAATTGAGAGACTCAGAAATGGCCTAATGAGAAATGTATTGTCGTGTTATTGTCAGGACTTGTGTGCTTCCTTTGGGGAGTCATTTTTAGCGGGATAATAAATATTTGAAGTCTTAGGAGCTGTGGTTTTCTTTCCTTTCAGGATCAGAGCCTGTGGGCATGTCTGGCTGCCATGGCAGTGGCCAACAGAGCCATGGCCACAGCTGAAATCGCCTACGCAGCCATTGGGGAGGTGAGGAAATGGGTCAAACTCCCAGTGAAACCACTGCAGAGCTCATTTTGTTAATGAACTTCCCTAATTAAACCACTGTACTTCCCCCTGCCAGACTGACAAAGTTCAGTACGTCAGCTCCATCAAGGATCTCCCGTCCAAGGAGTCGAGGATGGCTCATATGCTGCTGTTCAGTGGGAACACGCAGGAAGCTGAAACTCTGCTCCTGCAAACAGGCCTCGTTTATCAAGCCATTCAGGTCAACATCAACCTGTACAACTGGGACAGGTGGGATTGCCTCAAACAGAATATGTTCATAGGCAGTTTTCCTGGTTGTTTGCAGCAGATGCTTTATTGCTGACTCAGACTTAGCCGAGTGATTTTCTGCTTTGAGTCACCCAGATCTGTAAAAAGATGAGGGAAATCAGATCCTGACAATAACCAGAAAAAGGAACATTTTTGTGCCGTATTTAGAAATTCTGTGATAAAACCCCAAAACATGCTTGGAAGGATTTTTTAAATAACATTTTGCTGTTTCATTGCTGTTAACAAAGTAGAGTCCTCCGTGATGCCCCAAACTGGATGTGACCTTGAAGGAATTAGGGCTGTTTTGAAATGTCTTGCTGCTAAAAATAGAGCTGTGGCTATTCAGGCTCCCAGCACTGTGTAGGTGGATAAAACATGAATTAGGCCTGAGAAAACAAAGTAGGAATTTCTCTTTTAAACAAATCCCCACGTTTTCTGACAGAATCTTTGGAGTCCATTTACTACAGATTTCTCTGCTCTACTCACATCACTGGGGGCAAAAGGTTCTTTTTCCCCCATATATCTGAGTAGTTTATTTTGTTGCCAGTTACGAAGCTGTGTCAGGGCAGGTTTAGGCTGGGAATTAGGAAAAGGATATTCTGTTGTTTATGTATCATCTGAAAGCTCTGTATATCAAACATAAGTGTTCCTCAAGCCTTTGAAAAGAAAACAGATGGGAGAGTAATGACTTATATTAACCCAGTGACTAATCTTTCCCACCTATTTGTAAATACCACATAGCACATGCCATAAATGTTCTGAAGCTTTTCCTGACTGTAAAAAAGTTATTAAACATTGTCACCTTTACCCCCTTATAGCCAGAGGGCTGAACTCTGAAATACTCTGTTTCCCTGAAATTAAAAGCCGCCTGTTTTCAACAGAAATAACTCCTGGATATTTTACATAAAGTAGGCAGTGAGTGATACTAATGTGGAATTGCTTGGCATTGGGATGAGGGCTCTGAGCCTGCAGCCCCCAGCGTGTCCTTTTCCAGCCCCAGTGACTGTAGTTGTGCCAGAGCCTTTCTGCAGCCTTAAAACACCCATTTCTGCAGCCTGACAACCCCATTTCTCTTGATCCCAGGGCCCTGGAACTTGCAGTGAAGCACAAGACACATGTCGACACAGTCCTGGCTTACAGACAGAAGTTCTTGGAGGATTTTGGGAAAAAAGAAACCAACAAGAGGTTTTTGCAATATGCAGAAGGTGTAAGTGTTCCTCAGGGTTGTTCCTGCAGCCTGGTTTTTTGTGGCCAGTGTGGGAGGGTGGGGTGGGTTTGCTCTTCTCTTTTCCTTCTGTGGTTCAAACGTAAATGTGAATCTGAAGTTTTTACATCTGGGCACAAGTTCATGGTTGGGTGTGTGGCTGCTTGGCCTATGAGAGCTGGGCATGTGTTTTATTTGAAGGCACAGATACAGAGTGTATATATTTAATATCTGGCAAAGATCATACAAATGAAGGCACAGTTGTTTTCTGTAAAGAGGGGGCTGGACCTTACTGTGGCTGAATGTCTCTCTTAAATGCCTTCAACATTTTTATGTCATTTTGTGGATACCAACATTAAAAAACTTCGAAGATATCTGGATATTTATTAAGTGAACGACAAATGATTCTCCAAACAGGACAAACAGTTAAATATACATTGTTGTCAAACTCTTGGAAACCCTCTCTATCATCAGTAGGTCACTCCAATTTATTAGTATTTTCCAGATTATTGGTATTTAACAGATCTTAAGGTTCATAAGCTGGAAGTATCCTGGATTCCACTGGAGTCTTTCCACACATTTTCCTTGTGAGAGTCACCTTCCCTGACCAAAAGGCTCCACGATCTCCTAACCCTAACCCTGACTTAGTTAACAGAGGAAAAGCTACTCCAGAAATTCCCTGTGCACCACTTGAAATCCTCTTCCCATCCTGTCTTTGACAGTGTTGATTCTCCAGCAGAGAAACCGAACTGCACAATGACATTTTTGCCCAGTTTTTGGTCATGTTTTTACGGTCATCAAATGCACCATAATCCATGGGGTTTTTTTCACATCAAGCATCTTTGGAAAGCAAGACAACTGTTGTACCCCACTTTTGTCCTGTCGATCTTGTACTCTATCGATGGGCTGAAGTTTTCACTGACACAGAATACAGGCAGAAAATGACAATTCCCTGCATCTGGAGAAATGCCAAGGTAAAGCTGAAACATTTATTGATGCAGAAGGCAAATTTCAAGCAGAAATGTGATTTCTCTTGTAGCATATAACTAGTGTAATGTGCTCTCAGCTTACTCAGAGGAGACATCAGTTATTTATTATTGATAAATTCCCAGGAACAGGACACTGATGTCATGACATGGAAACTAGAGGCAGGTTATTTTTGTATTTTAATGTTTTATTGGCAGACACAGTGAGTATTTGTTAAAATAGATCAAGCTTGAATTCAACTGCGCCTTCATATCTTCCAGGAGCAGAAGTTAAATACTCCTCACTTTGTAATTGTGTCTTCAAATTGTCCTGCTAGTGAATAACTGTCTGTCTGACCTCTCTCTGATTGACCTCTGTGTATTCGCTGTTCTGTCCTCACAGCTGGAAGTGGATTGGAAAAAAATCAAAGCCAAAATAGAGATGGAAATTGCTAAAGAGAGAGAACGAGCAGCAGCCAGTCCTGCAGTGAGGACCAGTGTAACTGTACAGCAATAACTGGCATTTGGGGCACCTTAACAGCTCTTCTTGAATATTTTCGACTGGCATGTTTGGATAAACTGTAAAAAAAAGGCCACAGCAACATTTTGTGGGCAACAGGAGTGAGAATTTGCGTAGATATTAATTGTTGGGTGACACCCAGAATTATTTCTGTGCTCTCATTTGAAGCTGGGTTTGTGTTCCGATGCCCTGGCTCCAGGGAGGAGCTCCACTGGAGTCCATAATGTCTGAGAAAAAAGGGAAATTCACTGTCTCTCTGTCAGAGGTAAATTTTCATTGCCATTAAAATGACTTAACCTTGGTTGCCTCTAATTAAGTACCAGTTTCTCTGTTTAAGCACCTAGTTAAGAAGTTTAGTTACCTCTGCAGCCCCAGGGACCTCTCCAAAGACTTGTTTAAATTGTCCTAAACCAAATTTAGCAAACTGTAAGTAGTGACAGTGTTAAAGAGGAGCTTGAGCCTATAAAGTTCAAAACATTTCACTCACGGTTGTGGTAGTTCCTATTTCTGTCAGTACATATGGACAAGCAAATTCTTTAATAGATGATTTCAGATTGCTTCAGCATCTCAGGTTTGTCATTGAGCACACTATTTACCAGTAAATGGTATTTTCTGAGAGAATATAAACTGTTTAAATACTTCGGAATGTGCTTTTAGGGTTGTTTGAGGTAACAAACAGCATTGGTTGGTTTTGTGGCGTCTGACATGTATAATTGACCACAATATTTAAAATAAGATATATTTCATGTGGTTTTTCTGCCCAAAGCACTTTATTTGCAAAAGCTGTTTTTACACAAAGATCCATTTTTCTTTATTGTACATACAGAAGTGGCTGCATATGTGAGTGTTCTTTGCAGAACCCTTTTGTTCTTTGCAGAACCCTTTTGTTGCAGGTTGTTCAGCATTGGCATTGTATATAATGTGTATTTTTCAAATGTTCCCATCAAAATAGCTGTACATATGGCGAATTTCCTCTGGTTTCAAAATCATTAGAGGACTCCTTTGTGCATAGTTTGTAATTTCTTAATAAAACCAAATAAAAGGTGGGAGTTTAATGTCTGTGGTAGCTGCTGCATGAGGTGATCTCCACTGATTACCTGACTGCTAAATAAATCCACATTTTGGATGCTTTTAATTGTGTTTGGAGGGGGTGATTGTTGCCTTACACACTTCAGAATAGTCAAAGTTATAAATAACCAATCATGGAAAAGCTAGAAGCTTTCTAAAACAAATTTAATGCTGAAGTTTATACATCTATTTATATAAATATCTATATATTTAAATATTGTATCACGTAAAGGGGAAATTGTGGGGCACATGGTTTATTGGGGTGTATATTTTTAATTATATATACATATGGGTTTAATTGTTTGGTTTTTTTCTTTTTATATGTTCTTTATTAAACCTAGAAATTCTGAGACTTTCATTTCTTACTTTTTGTTACACCAAAGATGACATTTTACTTAGCAGGGTGTGGGGAGGAGTTGGGGAGGAAAAAGGGGTTAATGAATTGATCATATGGAAGAGTCTCCATTTCCAAAGTACATTTTTATTGATCCAATTAAGTGCTATAAAGTTTTCAATACTGAAATACAAGCCGTTAATTTTAATTCAGGTGCCTTTTCTCTGCTGTAAATGGTTCTGATGAGGACTACGTACTTCATGGAAAATGGGATGGGCTGGTATCTTCAGGGAAAGAGGGATGAGGGTGCCAGATTAAATGGATGGACAAAAATGACAGTGTTTAATTACTTCTGTCTTTTGTGGCTCTGCAGGAATTTTGTTTCTTTATGTAAAGAATTAACTGTAGTAGTTGAGATCCTGCAGTCTGGTACTACTCTAATTCTATTCTAAATAAACACTCAGGGTTGCTCTGCAATGAGATACGCCTTCAAAAGAGGGAAAGGAGAGGGCTCGTGGCTGCAGCTCTGGACAAATCCTCCCAGTGCTCAATTCAAGCTGGAAAAAAGGGATTTTATGGAGTTTTTGGGCACAAACCAGTCCAGTCTTGGAAGAGCTCAGGTAAGCTCGGAATGCTGTAGGGAGCTGTGATCAGTTAGTAATGCAGGAGTAACTGAGGTGCCGAGTCAGTGAGGATGGAGGTGACTCCTGCCCATCCTCCTCCCGGGAAGGTTTGCCCTTGTGGGCACCGAGCTCTGCTGTGGCCTGGGCTGGGTTGGCTGTGCCCATCCCCTGGGCCAGGAGGGCTCCCAGGTCCCCTGGGGCAAATCAGACCCAGGGGACCTGAAAGTGCCAGTGTTTTCTTAACAAGCTTTGGAGGTGTTTCCCCTGCCCTTGCCTTGCTGTCCCCAGCCGGGCTCCACTGTGTGATGCCAGGGGGACAGCTGGGTCCTGCTGTCCCCCGGTCACCCGTGGGCGTGGGAGGGGCGAGGGGCACCCAGCCCTGTCCGTGCAGCACAGCCTCCTGCTGCTCCCACAGTGGGGCAAACCCAAAATTCCAGGGAGCTGGGGATGCTGTGCCAAACCGCAGCCAGCTCTTCCCATTGTTCCATGGTACTGGAGGTGATGTCCTTGTGCCAGAGGTGATGTCCCCAAGGCAGCTTCCTCCTGGGAGTCCCTCCAGGACTGGGACGTGTCCCTCTGGAGAGTCGTGGTGTCCTGCAGGCTGGCCCAGTGGGAACCGGCATCTGCTTCCCAGGCTCAGTGGCGCATCCCTCTGAGCTCCAGCCTCCTGCTGGCCATTCCCGAGGAACCCCATTCCCGAGGAACCCTGCACGTTCTTCTGCAGAGCCAGGAGCCCGGCAAAGCCATCTTGCCGCGGATCTTCCCGGGCATTCCCCGTGTCCCGCCGCGTCGCATCACTCCTGCAGACGGGGAGGACACTGCCCGTCCCTTGGGGATGGATGTCCTTCATTTCCCGGGGGTCCCGGTCACCCCCGGCGTCCGTCTGTCCACGCTCCGCACCCCGGGGGATGCGCAGGGGTTTGGGGGGCTCGGCTTTGTCCCCCACGCCGGGGGATGCGCAGGGGTTTGGGGGCTCAGCCGTGGCTTCCCCGGGGGGATGCGCAGGGGTTGGGGGGGCTCAGCTTTGTCCCCCCAGCCCGGGGGATGCGCAGGGGTTTGGGGGGCTCAGCCGTGGCTCCCCCCGGGAATGCAGCGCGGGGGGCTCAGCCGCGGCTCCCCCGGCCCCGGTGGGTGCCCCGCGCGGGGGGCTCAGCCGCGGCTCCCCCGGCCCCGGTGGGTGCCCCGCGCGGG
>VWZG01003511.1:1844-13107 GCA_013396735.1 Grallaria varia | reverse complement strand
CCCGCTGCAGCCCCCGCGGCCGCACGGCCCCGGCCCCCGCCCGCCCGCCATCCCCGCAGCCCCTCCCGCCGCCCGCGCCGCGTTTCATCCGCGCCCGGCCGCCTTTTATCCCGCGTGGAATATCGATGGGCCCGTCTGGCGGCGCTCCGAGCGCTGATGGGCATGGACAGGGAGCGCGGCCAGGCGCGGCCGCTCCCGCCGGGGGCGCCCTGCCAACCAGCCCAGAGCCCGGCGGGACGCGAACGGGGCGCCGAGCCACGCGTGGGGCAGGACCCCCGAGCGGGGAGAGCGGGGGAACACTCACTGGGATGATGGGAGGACGTGGGGATGGGCCCGAGGACATGGGATGAACCCCAGGAGGCAGGGATGAGCAGTACTCAAGGATGAGTGGTACCCAGGGATGCAGGGATGAGTGGTACACAGGATGCAGGAATGAGTGGTACCCAGGGATGCAGGGATGAACAGTACTCAAGGATGAGTGGTACCCAGGGATGCAGGGATGAACAGTACTCAAGGATGAGTGGTACCCAGGGATGCAGGGATGAGTGGTACTCAAGGATGAGTGGTACCCAGGGATGCAGAGATGAGCAGGACCCAAGGACACAGGGATGAGATGAGTGGTACCCAAGGATGCAGGGATGAGCAGTGCTCGAGGACAGAAGGATGTGTGGTACCCAAAGATTTGGGGATGAACAACACCTGAGGATGTGGAATGAACTCAAAGATGCAGAGATAAGCGGTACCTAAGAACGTGGGGATGAAATTGAGGATATATAGATGAGTGGTACCCAGGGATGCAGGAATGAGCAGTACCTAGGATACGGGGATGAATGGTACCTGAGGATGCAGGAATGAGTGGTACCCAAAGACAGGAGGGAAGTGGTACCTCAGCCCTGAGGAAATACAAGGTGCAGAAATACAGGGTGCAGAAACACAAGGTGCAGAGCCCACTACTGCTTTTGTCACTTCAAAAGGACACCTGCAGTGCCAGGCTGGGCCCCTGGGGCCCGTGAAGGCACAGAGTGAGCTCTTCATTCTTCCTTTCTGTTGGTTTTCATTCCTGCCGTCAAGGTTCCACAGGCCCCGTGTCACCCAGCAGTGAGTGACCATGGCCCACACTTCTGGGGCCACAATCCACCCCGTTATTGTCCCCCGTGACCACAGCCCCTCATCTGTGTTGTTTGCTGATTCCACCCAGCTCAGTCACAAAGCTCAGGCAAACGGGAGAGGGGAGGAAGGTCCCGTCTGGTCATGGAAAAATCTTGCTAAGATGAAACAGGGTAAAAACTGAGCAGCACTTTTCTGCTTGGTTTTCTTTGAGGTGATCACGTGCCAAATCTGATAGGCAGCCACTGACCCCCTCCATGACCATCACGTGGGATGGATTTGTTTCCTCTGTCCTGTTTACCCGCCCAGGGATGATTTCACTGCTGAGATCTGCAAGCCACTCTGCTGCTGCCAGCCCAGCTTTGGGGTAATTCATGTCTGTCACTCCTATTGCACATTTTGGAGAGCTCAGGAGCAAAGATGGGAGGACAAAAGGCTCTCGGTGGTGACACGGCACTGGGCAGAGTTTGAGGAAGGACGGGCTGGGCTTCTGGCAAATGATGAGAAACTGCTGCTTCTTTATATTCAGGGGGTTATTCTGCATGTGTATGCTCACTTTGGGGGCATTTCTCCCTGCACGAGGGTGCTGGAGCTGGGAAAAGTGCCAGCAGTGGGCACAGCTGCTTTAGGACTGACCTGCCTTGGCAGCACCAGCTCTGCCAACCCCCACGATGGGGTGGCTGCAGGGACCCTTTGCCTCGGGGACAGGTCGTGCCCACGGCCAGCAGGATTTGGGATGCTGTGCGCTGGCTCCAGCAGCAGCTCCCTGCCCTGCCAGGGCTCTCTCCAGACTCCTGTTAAGAACTGCTGTGGTGTTTTTAAGGCAAACAGGAGGGTGAGGAAACAGCAGGCGCCGGGCGAAACCCGCCTGGCCATTACCAGAGGCTTTCTGATAAACCCTAACTCTGCTCAGAGCACCATGAAATATTAAAGCCTGTTGGTAGCTCATTAGAGCTGGCTTGGGCCGGCCCTGCAGTGAGTGCCACGGGCTCAGCCTGCAGGAGTGGCAGAGGATCAGCTCCGTGTCCTGTCAGACGGGGGAAACGGTGGCCGGAGGGGACAGGGCGCTGGGACAGCAAGAAGAACTCAAAATTCCAATGCTGGCACGCAGCTGTGATGGCTCCAGCAGCCCCAGCTCCAGCAACCCCATGCGTGCCTTGGGGAAGTGCAGAAATGCAGGCTCAGGGGGGAATCAGGGCCAGGGGACTCACCCTGGGGTGACTACACGTGTGGGTGCTGCCCCCTCTGCGGGTTCAGGGCTTTGGGTGCTGCAGCTGCCTCAGCTGCTGCGTTTGGAGATGCTCAGAGAGCATCTTTTGCCCAGCTGTTCCAGCTGTTCCTGAACCCTTCCCAGGGCTCCCGTGTGAGTGGCTGGCACGCAGGATTCCATGGGCAGGGACACCTTCCAGAGGCTCCAAGCCCCCCGTCCAGCCTGGCCTGCAAGGACCTTTCTCTGTGCCCAGGCACAGCAGGGCACTGGGGCAGGACCAGGCGTTGCTGGGCATGGAGGAACCATCGTTGGCAGCCACGTTGTGCCTCCCCCTGCCCAAAATCTGCCCCTTTTCCAAGCAACCCCCTTTGCAGCTGCCCAGAGTAGACCCTGGAGCCATCCAGGGGTTTGTGGGAAGGAGCTGCAAAGCTGTTTTTCTCCATTTTTGCAGGGGATGAACAACTATTGATCCTGCAAATGACCCCCTGCAGGAACCCATCGATCCCTCTGGAGCAGCAGATCATTAAAACTCGACCTCTGGATCTTTCAGGTGGTGCCAAAGTGCTGACGTGGCCAAATGACCATTTGATAGGGCCCGGAATTGTCCCGGAGGCATTTGGGGAACTCCAAGCCCACCCCATGGGAACCTCCTCCCCAAAAGGCTCTTTGGACAATGACACTTCACTTCTGAGCTTCCTTGCATATGTTTTCCTCTAAAAATACGGGAAAAGCAGTCGGGAAAAAACATAAGGAACTGAGGTTTGTCTTTCGGCACGTGGTGAGCAGTATTTGGTAGGAGGGATAATCCCATGGATTGATGGAGGGAAGCACAGCTTTGGATGGTGGTCTGGGTGGGTGATAAAACCAAGCTCAGCACTCACAGCTTCAGTGATATTTATATCTGATTATTTAGATATATTATTTATATCTGATTATAATATCTGATAGACTCATACCTTGCGAGAGTTGAGGCTTTTATAGGAATTAGGGAATTTCGATAGGAATTGTAGGAATTAGTGGAAGGTATCCCTGCCCATGGCAGGGGGTGGCACTGAATGGGCTTTAAGGTCCCTCCCAACCCAAACCATTCCACGATTCCATGACAATCAACCCCAGCTCAGCCTGGTGGGAACCTCCTCCAAGGCCAGAATGTTTAGTTCTTAATATTTCTGTAAAAACTTGTAAAAAAGCTCCCAAGAAAGCCCATCCATGGGCAGGGAGCTCAGAGCAGGGCTCAGGGCAAGCTTGGAATTGCTGGAATTAAACCCCCGGAGCTGAACTCCAGCACTTCCCATTTCTCCAGCACATCTGTAACTGCAATAAGGCTCCAGAGACAGGGAGATGACTCTGCATATGTTAAAAAAAATAGCCATTACCTCACAGCTCAGAAATCTCCAGGGCCAGCAAATATTTGCTGTTGGACTATATAAAAAACAGGGAAAGAGAGGCTGAAACACCCCTGGATGACTCTGATGCCTTCCTGGGCAGTTCTGCTGTTAACAAGTTTGGGTGTCCTCCAGAAATGGGATGTATTTTCTTGAATAAATAAATAAAATCTAATAAATAAATAAAATTTATTCATTAATACATTATCTATTGATGTATATCTACTTATATTTTGTTTCTAAAATATTTATTTAACCACACCTCCTATTCTTCAATAAATAAAATGTGGAAATATCCCAGGGCCACGATATTGCTACCAATGGGTTGTCAGGCTTCCCACCTCACGTGTCATAGTTATTATATTCTATTTTATCCCTTCCAGTAAAAATAAGCATTAGAAAGATTGGGTTACACTGGTTGTCCCCTTGCAAGAATTCCTTATAATCAGGATTTTAATCCCTGGACTCCGTGGAAAGGCTCCCACTTGTGCCATGAGTCTGGATGGGGGTTTTAGTGCTACACAGAATGAGCAACTCTTCATACAGGGGATGATTTGCTCCAAGGGCTGTTTTGCTTTTGAATCAAATGGTTTTAATTTCTAAATTCCAGGATTAAATGCGGATCCAACACCGTCCACTTTCAAGCCCCCTGATGTCGTCGGGACCCCCAGGCTCCGTGGAGGAGGTGGGTGCATGACACTGAAATATCCTAAAAGGCCAGTTTGTCACAGCTGGAATGATTCCTGTGCTGGTCTGGAATTACCAAAACTCTTTTTTTTTTTTTTTTTTTCCATTTTCAGTGTTTTCCAGGGACCAGCATTTTTCCATCCATGTCCTCCTTAGTCATGCAGGTCGTGCAGGGGCTGCCACGCTCCGGCCGCGGCTCTCGGTGCTGATTTCATCTCTCTGTTCTTTACAACTCAGCCCAAAAAGCGCAGCCTCTTCCTCTTCCCGCCGCTTAAAAATAGCAGCGGCTCCTTTTCCCAGCCCTTTTTCTCTCCGCGCGGTTTTTGTGCCACCCACACGAATTGCATGAGTCAGGAGGAGCCCGGAGCTGCAATTCCCAGCGGGATGATCCCACTGGAGCAGCAATTCCCAGCGGGATGATCCCACTGGAGCAGCAATTCCCAGCTGGATGATCCCACTGGAGCTGCAATTCCCAGTGGGATGATCCCACTGGAGCAGCAATTCCCATTGGGATGATCCCACTGGAAGAGCAATTCCCAGAGGGATGGTCCCGCCAGAGGTGCAATTCCCAGCTGGATGATCCCACTGGAGCGGCAATTCCCAGTGGGATGATCCTGCCAGAGGTGCAATTCCCATTGGGATGATCCCACTGGAGCTGCAATTCCCAGTGGGATGATCCCACTGGAGCAGCAATTCCCAGCGGGATGATCCCACTGGAACAGCAATTCCCAGCTGGAGGGATGGTCCCGCCAGAGGTGCAATTCCCATTGGGATGATCCCACTAGAGCAGCAATTCCCAGCTGGAGGGTCCCGCCAGAGGTGCAATTCCCAGCTGGATGATCCCACTGGAGCAGCAATTCCCAGAGAGGTGATCCCGCTGGAACAGCAATTCCCAGTGGGATGATCCCACCCTGGCTGCCCTCGGGAGTTCTCCCGGGAGGTGAAGGGATATGTCCAACCACAGGCAGGGGGATCATCCCAGGGATGCTCGTCACTCCATCACCTCCCGCATTCCGGGCGGGATCACCCCGTTTACATCCCAGCCGCTTTCCCACTGTCCCACACGGGAATTTCAGGGTGATCCCAGTTTTCCCAGGTGTCATGAAGAGCCCCGTGGGAGCAGGGATTGAGCTCCATCCTGCTGAAAACCCTTTTCCTTCTCCTCTCCCTCTTCCCATCCATCTGATGAGACTTCCTTTTTACCGAACCTCACAGATCCCATCCCGGTTTGTCCCACCAGCCCAAAACTCCCAGGATTTTCCCTGGTTTTGCAGGGAGGGGGCAAATCCAACCCCCCCCAGCCGGGGCACTTGGGGAATCGCCTGGGCAGGAGGTTGTTTAAACAGTGCAGGGGGAAAAAGGAGAGCAGAGCAGTTTTTCTGGGAGCAGGGCAGGTGTGGGGCCGTGTGCTCCATAGGGAAGCTCCCTCGGGAAGGGATACGGGGGGTGCTGAGGATGCTGAGGCTGGAAGGGCAGGGAGGGGGCAGGACGAGGGGGCAGGAGAGTTTCGAGCCGGGTATTTTTAACCTTTAATTTTTATGGTGTTTAAACGCCACAAAGATCTGTGTCAGCCTCGGGGGTGGTGCAAAAAAACAGGGAATAACTCTGGCATGAGCCCCCCTGGATGTGCTCCCGGGGCCTGGGGGGTCCTGCCGGCCACCGCGCCACTGCTGGCTCCCTTTTGGACCGGTGGGAGGGATGGATGGATGGATGGATGGATGGGTGGATGGATGGAGAAGGGCAAATATTCCCTGTTGGCAGATGAGGTGGGTGGGTGGGTCCTGCCAAGCCTAAAGAGCCGATTTACCGTGTCCAGCCCCGGCTTCCTGCACAGGCTGCCTTTGTTAGTTCAGCCGCTGACATTTAAATCCTGAAAATCAGGATCAAAATAAGGGCGATGTGTCATGGGTTTGCTGGCAGAAGAGGAAAATCCCACCACGAGGTGAACTGAGGGGGCTGCTGTGACATTCAGTGTCCCCCCCACCAGGCTGGGGGCTCAGGGGAGGGATGCTGAGCTCAGGCACGGGGGGACAAGGGGCTGCACACCCCTCTGTTCCACAGCAAACAAAACACACAGAAAAGAATCACATTGAAATGATCTGAAGTGACACTTGGTGGAACCCAAGGCTGCGGGCACCAGTGATTGGAGAGACACCAGAGCTGACCCCAGAGAGATTCCACTCCCTTCCATTCCATGCACAAAGAGCCCTGTGCATTCCCAATGTGCCATCTCCCTGCCATTCCATGCAGAAGGAGCCCTGTGCATTCCCAATGTGCCATCTCCCATTCCATGCACAAGGAGCCCTGTGCATTCCCAATGTGCCATCTCCCTGCCATTCCATGCAGAAGGAGCCCTGTGCATTCCCAATGTGCCATCTCCCATTCCATGCACAAGGAGCCCTGTGCATTCCCAATGTGCCATCTCCCTGCCATTCCATGCACAAGGAGCCCTGTGCATTCCCAATGTGCCATCTCCCATTCCATGCACAAGGAGCCCTGTGCATTCCCAGTGTGTCAACTCCCTTCTATTCCATGCAGAATTAGCTCTGTGCATTTACCATTACACTATTCCCTGGCACTTACCCCTGAAGTCAATTTGAAATGGAGACCAATTGAAGTGGAAGTCAGTTTTAAATGTGACATATTTTTGTGTCGCAGGCATTGTCCGCTCCCATCTATTATAATTAATTATTTG
The DNA here is from genome assembly GCA_013396735.1 of Grallaria varia. Classification (NCBI taxonomy): domain Eukaryota; kingdom Metazoa; phylum Chordata; class Aves; order Passeriformes; family Formicariidae; genus Grallaria; species Grallaria varia. Next base: position 6,023 of record VWZG01003511.1, on the reverse strand, counting down.
CCTTTTTAGAACCTCTGTTTAATGTTTCTCCTATTGATTCCCTCTCTGTCTGGCAACACTGCTCATTCCTAACCCTTTTCCACACTGTCTTGCCTGGTGATGCTCCGAGGTGCCTCACCAGTTTGGCACTGGTGACCCCATCTCCCATCTCCCAGGGCTTCCTGGGCTGCTCCTGGTTTGGGGTGTGGTTAAAAAATACACACAGATAAAGTCTTTGTATCCCATATTTTCCCGCTGAAGGTTTGGGGTGGAAAACTGTCCAGTGACCCCACAGCAGCTCACCCCGGACAGTACAGCAGGTGGGTTTTGTCACAAATGGGCACAAAGAGACGTAAGGAACAAGAATTTCAGTGATTTAACAAAATGTATTTGATGGTCTCAATACAGGCTGGGATTCCCCTCATTATTTTAGGGTGGGGAAGGGAAGGGGTTTTTCTGGCCCTGCTTTGTAGGTTTGGTCCTGGCTGAGTGTGGATTCCTCTTGTGCTTTGCAGATCTGAGAGCCAACCCATCACCTGCTCAGGGGATGGCACATGGCAAGCTCTGAAGTCTGGCCGTGCTGGGGAACTCTCTGAAACACCAGTGGTTTGATATTTAAAAGCATTTCTTGAATATTAACAAAATCAGCTGCGGGTAAAGAAGAGTCCTCAGGAGCTCTGGGCTTTCACTTGGGGCAGGGGCATCATCAGGCACCACCCAAACAGATTTTTTCTAGGCAGATGGAAAGCACCATTTTGCAAGTTAATATGATTGCAAAAGGAGATTCCAAATGTGAGACTCTGAGCCCAGAGCATCCTCCTCCCTCTCTGTGTCATGCACTGAGTTGCACCAAGATGTTACGTGGCTCCTGCCATTCCTGCCACCTCTTGGGGCTCCAGGGTCAGGACACGGTCTGGAGCAGGAATACAGGGAATATCCAATACAAACAAATGGCATAATTCCAGGGCCAAGATGCTCACCCATTTTTGTGCATCAGGAACTCTGGTAAGACAGTTTTCGGTTCTTCCTCTTGAAGTGGAAGTCGAGTGTTGGTAATTCCCTCTCTGAGTGACAGCACAACATTCCAAGTGGTGATATCCATGTGGGATGCTTCCACTGGCAGCTGCCAGACAAAAGCCTGCGTGCTTACGGTGGAAATTAAACCCAGCTAAGGCCCGGACACAATTATGAGATCAGAAATGGTGCAGGATGTGGATGGAGGCGTTGGGATCTGTCCCCCGGGGATTACGGGGGTGTTTTTAGAGCTAAAATCCAGGAATAACTGTTGTGGCTGTGACGTGGCACCTCTCCTGGGGGTCCCTGGATGTCATTTTGAGGGGAAACACAGATTTTCTGACCACCACCTCCTCCAGCCGCATAGTGAGGTAAATATGTATATAATCAAATATATATTTAGTAATATATGTATTACATATATAAATAATATATAGTGAAATATTTATTTTACCAAACAGGATAATGCGCATCAGAGGCTAAAATGCCATTTCTCCTCCTTTCATTTTCATTTCCCCCTTGTGCTCAGCTGACCTTCCTTTCTCTTGTGCTTCCCGTCCGCCGCCAGCCACAGCCAGAGGTTTGGTCCCTTCTTTCTGCCCCATCAGCAACTCCCTCTGGTTTCCTTCCTCTCCTTTCCTGGCTCAGAGTCCTCCTCTCTCCCGAAAGGAGCAGCTAGTCCCTGCTTTTTATTTAAGAAATATCAAACCAAATAGCAGCAAAATAGCAAAAAAAAAAAAAAAGAAAAAAAAAAAAGTACTTCTCTAGGCAGTCTGGTCCAGGGCCTCACCACCCTCACAGGGAAGAATTCCTTCCCAATATCCCACCGAAACCTGCCCTCTTTCCATTGAAATCTGCCGGAATAGAAAGACCAAGAGTTGGGAAGTCAGTCAAAACTGTACCTGCAAACCCCCGAGATTTCTGCGCTGGAAGAGGCTGTGCTGGGAAGTGCCCGAGGGATGAGGCAGGAGTTCAGGGGGCTTTCCAGGGAGCCCATTTGTGCCTTTGGCATGGGATTGATTACACAGCCCCGCATTCCCAGTTCGGAGGCAGCTGGAATGCTCCGGAACTCAGTGAAACAGCCCGTTCATTGACTTTGAAACATTATTGCACCATTCCACATTGGTTTATTATTTTATTACATTATGGATTTATTATTTTATATATACTGTTTCTTATTGCGGGTTACTATTAGGGTTTTTATCACCTGGCTGCGGAGCCGGGATGAGCCGGGAGCAGCGCCCGAGGGATGCGGGAGAGGAGCGGCGGGGCCGGGCAGATGGTGCCATCTGCAGGCACGTCTGGTGCGGGGCACTGGGGAGACTGGTGTGGATTGCTGGTGGGGATCAGTAAAGATACTGGTGTGGATTGCTAAAGATACTGGTGTGGATCCCTGGAGATACTGGTATGGAGCACAGGAGATACTGGTGTGGAGCACTGGAGATACTGGTGTGGACTGCTAAAGATAATGGTGGGGATCAGTAAAGATACTGGTGAGGAGCACTGGGGAGATTGGTGTGGAACGCTGGAGATACTGGTGGGGAGCACAGGAGATACTGGTGTGGAGCACTGGAGATACTGGTGGGGATTGCTAAAGATACTGGTGGGGATCAGTAAAGATACTGGTGAGGAGCACTGGGGAGATTGGTGTGGAGCGCAGGAGATACTGGTGGGGAGCACAGGAGATACTGGTGTGGAGCACTGGAGATACTGGTGTGGAGCACAGAAGATACTGGTGTGGAGCGCTGGAGATACTGGTGTGGATTAGTAAAGGTACTGGTGTGGATCCCTGGAGATACTGGTGTGACTGGGAGAGCACCCGGTAAGGGGCTTTGGGGACCAGGAGCAGCCCGGAAAGCAGCTCCGTTATCCAACGCCGTTATCCCAAATGCAGCCGCATCCCGGCTCGTGCGGGCAGTGCCAGGGGACCAGGGCAGGGGCTGGCTGGCACCCCGGGAAGGGCCAGAGGGCATCTCGGCCTCGGTGCCCCCGGGGACGCTTTGCCGGCTGCCCCGACTTCACGGGCCATCCCCGGCACTGGAGCGGCCGGAAAGCCCCGCGGCTGCAATTACCGGCTCCAGTTTCTCTTGCCGCAGCTTAAAAAGAGCCATTAAAGCCACTCCTTAAATCGCATCCCGTGCCGTCCTTGTCCTGGAAAGAAAGAGGATTTGTGCTTTGGGATACAGAGATGGAGCTTTGCTTCAGCACCGCCTGACTGCAGCTTATTCTGGGTGCTGTCACAGAGTTCTGGGTGCTGGTCACAGAATTCTGGGTGCTGGTCACAGAATTCTGGGTGCTGTCACAGAATTCTGGGTGCTGTGCCAGTATTCTGGGTGCTGTCACAGAATTCTGGGTGCTGTGCCAGTGTTCTGGGTGCTGTCACAGAGTTCTGGGTGCTGTCACAGTATTCTGGGTGCTGTGCCAGTATTCTGGGTGCTGTCACAGTATTCTGGGTGCTGTCACAGAGTTCTGGGTGCTGTCACAGTATTCTGGGTGCTGTCACAGCATTCTGGGTGCTGTCAGAGAATTCTGGGTGCTGTCACGGCAGCAGAATGTTTATTGCATTAATTTGTTTTTCCATTCCGGCGTGAGGATGTCTGGAAAAGCGGGGACAAGATGACTCAGCCCGGCCACCCTCAGCAAGCTCTGAGTGGCGTCCAAGGGATGGGGCTGGGAGAGACATGACCCCCCCCACCCAAACTGTTTCCCTTTCTCATTTCCCTTCCGTCGCTTTTCTTTTCTTGCTTACTCTTCATTGGGAACAATTATTTGCTCTTTCAAGCTCGTGCCGTTGGTGCCGGATGTTTTCCGGCCTCCTTTCTTTTGTTCCAGGCTGGATTTGCCAGTTCCCGGGCGTTGCTTCCAAGGGGATTTCCTTCGCTGGCATTTTCGTGTCTGCCCAAACTGACCCTTCAGGTCACTTTTCCAGCACCTTCCGTTAAATGTTTGTTTATTTGGTCGGGTTCGGATCTTGTTTCACACACCGCATTTGCATCCCAAGCGTTACAGCTCGTTCCCGGGAGCTCTGTGCGCCTGTTTTCCTGGGGGGGTGTGCATTTTCCAGGATGGTTTGGTGGCATGGGGCTGGCATGGGGGTGGCACGGGGCTGGCACGGGGCTGGCACGGGGCTGGCATGGGGCTGGCATGGGAATGGCATGGGGGTGGCATGGGAGTGGCATGGGGCTG
>VWZG01003509.1:235-19226 GCA_013396735.1 Grallaria varia | reverse complement strand
TCACGAAGCCCAGCCATGATGATTATTTAGATATATATACGCACATGTATAGATATATACACAGTATATATCAGTAAGCATTCCTTTAAGAAAAAAGAATTTTTTTCCCTATTATCATTCTCCTTGCAGTTTAATTATAATACTAGTATTCTGATCAATCTCAAAATTTAGTTACAGGTAACCTCAGCAAACTGAGTTCAGTTGCCTGCCAGACCAGAACCTCACCATCTCCAGCCCTCCAAAGCAAAAGGAGGGCTCTGCAAAAAGGACAATGAGTGGTACTGCATCATCAATGAGGAAAATGCTGTCTGTGAACTTCCACCTATACTGTTTACCAGGACACCTTCTCAGATACAGAAACATTTGTAATCTCCACCTCTGCCTTCTGTGAAAGTGATACCGTGGTTGAAATGGCTATTGACTTGTCTCACACATCAAAGGTAATTTAATTTTGCAGGTCAGTCCAAAATGGATCTTTACCTAATTTGAGTCTGTTGATATATATATGGATTTTTTGTTAAAGCTTTAAGGAAAAAAATAAAAATCAATTGAGATGCTGAAAGCATTTATTCAATTTTCATACAACAAGGTACAGTATTACCTCGTTAAATGACTGAACGAACTTGCCATTCAACCCAAGAGATGCAAGGCACCCTGTTCTTTTTTATATTAGTACTAACAAAGCTTATAGCTGATTTCAGATGGGCTAATGGGTATTGAATACCCAAAACAAGGTTTCTAACACATTATTTAAAAAAAACTCCAACCAACAGTGACCTAGTCACTGTGTAATGGGTTAAGATGACTCCGATCCTAGCCTATTTATAGCTGTTTTCTGGGTAGTTTTTTTTGGTGTTTTTTTTTTTTTCTTTTGTTTGTTTGTGGGGTTTTTTTGTTAAATAAATCAAAAAATTGAGAACTAAAGAAAACAATTATTGTCACGTGAGCTTTCTACAGTGTCATGCATCCCACAGATCATAACGACTGCTTATGGAAGGCTCCTCAGCTCACCTCAGCTTTAAGGGTGCCACAATCATGTGTTATTTTTGCACAAATTTAGGGAGTACATTGAAAGGTTAATTTTGAACCAAAAAGACTACACTTGAACTGCTAACAGGCTTCAAAAATAGCTGTACAGTCAGAAAGATAAAGTAGAGTTTTTATAAAACACCAATACTTGGGAAAGCTGAACAATTTGGGTATTTTTTTGACAATACCTTACTGTGTGGGTTTTCTTTTGCTTTTTAGAGGAGCATGCACACTGTAAATTAACTTAGAGAACTTGGTAAAGTAGGATCTTTTCTCCTCAAAACATTCAAAAGTGATTTCCATTCCTTGTCAGAAATATTTGCCTTACTTCTTCAGTTCTTGCTGTTAAGATATTTTAAAGCCTCTGTGAACAGACAGCCTTGAACCTACCATGAGGGTAAAAGTCACAATTCACCAAGCTGCAGTAACTGTCAGAGCTATAACTGATTGCTGCATTTGATCTAATAGTGATCTGTCATATAAAAACTACACTTTTCATGCAAAGAAGGCACAAATACTTTCTAATGGAATTCAGAAGTAATCACATGGATCTAACGCACGGCTCTCACAACTTCTTTTTAGACTGTGCTTCCTTCAGTGATCTCCAAATAAACACAATACTGTCATGTTTTACATAATCTTAATTTTTAACTACTGTACATCAGTGAACTGTAACATACTTCTCAGCTCTAGAAAAGACTTGCTGGCTTTCAATTCTGTATCACCATTTGTTATTTCAAGAAAATTATGTGGGAAATCTACACAGAGTTAAAAGAGTTTTTGAAGTGTCTGAAATACTCAAACATTACTGTATTAAAACAACCCTTTACAAGAATTTTAGAGAACCTGACGTCATACTAGCATTGATTACAGAACATATATACCCTTGGACAGCACTTCTAGAGAGGTTTTACCATAAAAGGCAATGCCAAGATCCTAATAAGAAACAAGGATATTGCATGCTAATTAGCAGCAAGCACTTGGAAATTGTTTGATATAAAAATATCAGAGCCCATGAGGGAGCATTTGAGGCAAGAATGAACACTGTCATGAGCAACATGGTCTTGGGGAAGGTGTCCCTGCCATGGCAGGGGGTTGGAATGAAATGAATTTTAAGGTCCTTTCCACACAAACAATTCTGGGATTCTATGATTAAATGACAGGGAACTGAACAGATAACAAGTAAGATTAAAATACATAACCAAGTCTCAAACTTGTTGATGCTAACATGAAAGAATCAGCACTTCTGGAATTCAATGAAACCATCTCTTTGGTCTCTTGATGACTGTTTCAGTCAACAACAAACTTTCCCAAAAATTAGTCCCTGCTCTACCTGCAGTTGCATACTTCAAATTTTCCTCGGATTTATGGTGCATCTATTTGTAGACTTTGCAATCTAAAAGAGCTTCCCCTTCTTACTGTATCATACATTTTTCTAGTGGGTACCGAGAATCAAACATGTCTTCTTTTGAAAATGAAATTCATAGACAGGAGTTGCATACTGTTAGGAAGGTCTGTAACCTACCAATCTTTGTAGGGCATTTAAGGACAGAGGTGAGGTTCAAATACTGATACAGAAAAAGAATTAGCTGTCATTTTCTCAGTGAAGTGAAAACAGGACTGTCACCTTTACCACAAAATACAGCACTTGTGGCTAGCTCAGCCTTCCTGAATGAAACTGATTGAACTCTTTCTATCAATCCAGAACCTAGAAACTCTGAACCGAAATGCTCATATTCCTGAAGGCAAAAGAAAAAATTTGAGTACAAATTAGTTTTCTTTAGGGAAATTATTAAAACAAGAAATATTAATTTAAAGATTCTGAATCTCTGCTTTCATAGTTTCTTGAAAACTCCGAAGAACAGCTTACTTAAAAGAAAACCCACAACTGAAATAAAAATTACACTGAAGTAATTTCCATTGGATACAGAGGCTCCACAAAGTCTTTTGTGGAATTAAAATAGATACCTCCTCACCGTAAATTAGGTTACAAAATAGCCAACATTTGTCTAAAATGTAAGTGTAATGAAATCTAGATGAACAGGAATCCAGTATTTTTCATGTCAACTGTTGCTCAAACAACAAATGGAGAAGAATGAGAAGCCAGAGCAGAGGGACAAAGTTAGAATTACAGGACACCAGTCTGTTTTCATAACGAACAAAAATTTCTTGCTGATGAAGACACACCAGCCTACTGGTTTCAAATCTTTAGCACACTGGTTTTACATCTAGCAGCAGACTGGTATTATAAAACCATCCATGACTTACTGGATTCTCAAGTGGATGGAACAAACTTTCATGATATAGTCAGTATTGACTGCTTCAGTTATCAAAAGTTGGTAAGGTGGGAACACTGTTCTTACCTAAAACACCCCTGGAACTGAGTGCCAGGGCAGACTGTGCACTACTGCACAGATGATAGGAAGCCATTCTGAATGTAAGGGCACGTGTGCTCAGTGGTCTCAAAGAATACTCTCCTGTCTTTAACTTCAGTGATTCTGGAAACTGATCAAAACTTCCTGAACAGGAGCAGGCATTTTCAGGTCAGATAAAAAGTCATCAAAGTGACTGAAAATTTCAAAAGGAGATGATGACAAGGAAAGCTTTCCAGTTACCTTTTTTACAGTCTTGTCAGGTTCAAGAGCAATATCTGGAATGTTGGCATCCACCATGAGGGAAAATAAGTTCAAGATCAAGTTGGAATACCTAAGAAGAAGAGCAAATGAGGTAAAATACTTTTTAAACTGTACAAAAGACATTTTGTAAATAACTTCAGAACTCATCATATCTTACAAGTGAATTCGTAATGCTTCTGAGATCCATTTATAACACTTAGTTGGATGTATTTATGCTAAGAACATAAGATACTCACATTAGCCATCAAAGTTTAACCCTCAAACTCTCTCACACAGACAAAACTAAATAGTCCTGATTTTGTTATAATTTTCTAAAATTGTCAGAATATTCACTCAGAAACACATCAAATTATAAACCGTGATTTCATACACTGTAAGATTTAATGCCATTTTCTACCTCAAATATGATAAACACATGCTAGAATATTGATTCAGAGGTTACTTTTTATTAAAAAGTGATACAGCAGTACAATGTAAACTAGCATGCAAAGAGCTGAACTCTTCATAATTGCAAGACATGATTTTTCAAGTCACTGTGAGGGCTTTTGACATAACAAGTTAAATATTTAACCAGATCCAAGTCTTCAGCTGCTCAGTTAAGCTCCAACAACAGTGGTAGTATGCTACACTTAGGAAGTACATATATCATCTATAACCATTAAAAATGACAAGACAGAGAACAGTTTTCAGCTTTGAGATAGTGTTGGAAGCACTCACGACTATTTTTTTAAAGAACAACACTTTGCCCTTGCAGGACATTAGCAGTAAGTTGCTTTTTGAAAGGATAATTTTCAAGCTGTTCAACACAAAATGGAACTCCTCTTCCTCTGCTAAGAGATCTACTTCCCTTTAGGAGAAAATGTATGTAACAGACTTCAAAATTTGAAATATTGCTTTGCTAATAGTACCAGGAGCTTCACAGATAGAAAATGAATTCTTAGCAGCAAGAATTGTTTATTAGGAAGCTGCAGGAACATTCATAAGCTGACAATTGCAAGTATTTTAACTATATGAGAGGATTGCTTCATGGGCATATTTTACAAAGTAAATGCTGCACAACAAAACTTCTCTCTAGACAAGTATAATTCCATCAAAAACTCCTGACATTTAATTATCTGAAACTAGCACTACCCAACACATTACAATGTAATATTTAAGGCTTTGTAACACAGACATTTAAAATAAACTGTTTGGCCAGAAATCTTCAGTGCCTAATCTGTTTCACCTATTCTGCTACACTTTCCCAGGGGCCAGAGTCAGGAAAAGTATTTTTATCACAAGTTAAAAGAAAAGAGGAAAAGTTACTCCACCATTTTGCTTCAGATCTGCGTAAGAAATCCGGCAGCCAAGTCGCTTTGTTGCCGGGAACAGACACCGTTTTTTTTCATACTTGCCTGAAACAAACCAATCTCATTTTAAACAAGCTTAAATCTTATAGGTATGTGCTCCCAAGTCTTTTCCTAAGTTACTGGTCGCTCCCACCAGTAGTTTTGTCTTTGAACTGACACAGAATCCAAAGTCTCCATGTCCCTTGTGCTCTTGAACCACGTAGAGGACAAGAGCTTATGAGCACTACACGTTATTTGAGTTATTTATGTGATGGAGGCTTGTAAAAAGGTCTAGTCATCTTTGCTCAATGCCAGTTAAGAACTGGTTCCGTTCCACAGAATTAAGTTTTTTGGTTCTCAAAAGATAAGAATCACATTAGTAAATAAAAATAAATGAATAAATAAAATGTAGTTCTGGGAGGAGTATTAAGTACAAAAACCCCTCATAAACGAAGAAAGAGCTGCTCCCTGTATGATCCACAGTTCTCCCCCTCCTCTCCCCCTCACGCCAACATTTCTCTTAACTCAGTATTCCACTGACATCCTTTTACAAGCTACATCTTTGGCAAATACACCATGAGGCTCACAACTGGTGAATTGACAGCCCAAACTCTTCCTTAGAGGAGGCATTTTGCTGACTCACCTGAGCTGGGAGGCTGATCTGTAAAAAGCAAACACCTTTGCCAAGCAAGTGATATCGCTCATCTTTGACATCTACATTACAAAAGCCTCATATATCAAGGAAGAAATGTACAACAAACAAAAATTCAAATTCTCACTGCTATGTTTTCTGAGAACAGCAACTTTTAAGTGCTTGATATCTCAAAGAAACACTTGATTCTAAGCATTCCTTTATTTATTTTTTCAACATTTACTTGGCCCCTAAACCAACCAAATATTTAGGCCGTTGACATTGCAAATACTCTACCAAACTGGAAGCTACAAGACAAGGAAGGACAGGAAAGTATACAGTGGCAGACTAAGGCTCTGTTTACTTGGTCTAACTCAAAAATTCTTAAGTTTAAAATACGATTTTTTCAGTGTAACTTGGGATCCCCCCACAACTCACTTCTTCTCTAGACTACCTGTACTCCCCGATCACTATCATGTTCCAGTTCGCTTTAATAAATTAGTCCTGAAACAAATTCAGAATGCAGAGGCTGCTCCATCATTACACCAATGCTGACAAACACACACAACTGATTATCGTTGTTCAATCTCCCCAACACCCCTCCAGAAGCTCCCAGACTAACAAAAACACATAATAATGATCATATGCCAAAGTGCTTACAACCTGAAACAATGAACAAAACTATTGCTTAGCTTGTAACTTTTAAATTCCCCGTATTTATTTTCACTATGCAACACCCAGATATTGTACCTGAAATATATAAAGAACTGGTTATACCTCAGAGAAATAAAGAACAAAAATGAAACACAAACTGGGGGAGATGACAGCATTTGCAATTTGTTTTAGCAATCAGAGGTTATGATTTCACACTACTTGGCCAGAAGGCGTATCTGTGAGTGGGTTTCTGCCAACATGCAGAACTGTTCGAACAAAGCCATCCCACATCCAATTATTCTTTTCTTCAATAACCAAGTAATCTCAATTATTTTTAGTTCTAGCTGCTTAAAGTAACATCTACAGTAATTCCCCTATTATCCTATACCATCCTTGTTGAAAGCCTTAAGGATATTTACCCAGAACAATTTATAAATATTTCCCTATTAAAATGAACAAATATTGGAGAAACTATAATTACAACTACAATCCCAGACATTAAAAATGAAACCATCTTGATTTACAGTTTCAGTTGTATACCCAAATTACTGCTATACTCCACACTTAATAATGATCTTTTTAGCAAATCATTACATAAATTAATTCAATGAATAATCCTTCACTCACACAACAGACCTTTCCATTGAAACAGCTAGGTTTGAACAACAAAAACAACTCATGTAGTATATCAGAAATGAGAAATACAGTATTACAAAATAGCTTTAAGCAAAATTCAAAATTTGGAATATTCATCAGCCTTCCTGATTGTTCTCTGAAGCCACAGATGTTGTTTGCTGATAACATGTCACCATTTTTTTCAAGTTGTTAAATTGTTTTTAACCCATTAATAATGTCAGTTCTTAAAGCAACTCCTTACTCTTTGTAACAGTGGAGAACTACATGCAGCATCGTATTTCGTACCACTGCCTCTCTGCTTTTCATATTACATTGTATTTTTCATGTATGCTTTCCATATTACTGTTTTCCCCCACATATTTAGAAGTTTACATTATGTAATCTTGACATTAAAGTCAAGATTATTTCATCTCTATTGAAGATGTGCCACATCAAATCCTTGGACAGAACAAGAATGCTTATCTGCGTTCTTCTGTCACGGCAAAAGAAGGAATACAATTCCAAACTAAAGGACAGATCTCTTGGTCCATGGATATAGAGAGTCTAAAGAGCTTTTAGCTGTCATAGTTCTGGGTATCTAAGGAAATTTCTAACATACTTGATTGTCACTACAAGAAGCTAAATTTTGTCCCACAGGACCTTAACGCAAGTAAGCATGTGTGTATCAGCTTCTAGCCAAAGAATCTGATCATCACTAATCTAAACTGGAGAAGGATAAAGCAGAAAAAGAGTAATGACTTAAGAGTTAAAGTGACAGTAATCAGAGGAAAAGAAGCTTAAGGGCAAAAACATAGCCAAAGGACAAATATAGTTTGATACCCCACAAGAGTTATGAAATAAAGTGATTAAAGTTATTAAACAAGCAAAGTGAGGTATTTAGCTTGAAGAACAATTACATTCAAGCTCCACATTACACCAGCACTGTGATGTTTCTATTCCTTTGTGTCATACGTTCACACTTTAATCAAGTTTTGAATTTTCCACAGAAACATTTCAGTGATTCATTGACTCCTCTCCTGCCTTACAGTGGCTCTAGCAAATGTCAGCACAAAACTAGTCCAGTTACCTGCGGAGATGCAGAAAGGCCGTGTAGCACTGCTTGCGGAACTCTTGGTACTGCTCACTCTGTGTCCCTCCCATGCCTTCCACCATCTCCTTGTTCAGCTTCATCGGGGGTGGCAGCGGCTTGGGGTCCCGGCCCAAAATGTAACCAAAGTCAATGTGGAACAGTTTACCTGCAGAAAAAGGAAAGCCAAACACTTCAAATAGTACCAGTTCTTGATGCAAAGCTTAAAAAACAGAATCTTTAAGTGCAATCTCTGGACATGGTAAGGAGCAATTAGAAAATAAAGTTCACTGCTTTCTGTAAGATTTAAACCAGTGTATTTTTTTATCTTCAGCTGCTGACTTGAAATCGTGGTTTTAAAGAAGTTAATTTCAAATTCACTAGGAGTATTAACCAACAAGATCACTTTTTCTGCTTTTCTCCCTTTTAAGAACACAGAAAATATATTTAATTTTTATTCTGTAAAAATCGACTTTTCACAGTGATTAGCTCACTGTCTCATAACATAGCCATCACCCCTGATATGCCTCTTAAGGGTGGGGGCAAAACCTGCCAGAAAAACCTATGAACTGGGTTTTTTTTAAGTCAATCTAAAGATGTTTGGTTTTGTTGGTTTGCTGTTTGTTTGTTTTTACATTACTCATTTATATCAATATTACTCATTTAAAATTTGTCAGCCTCAGGTAAGACAATACTTAAAACAACCTTGCCTAGTAATCACAGTTGAAAAATAGTCTACAGGAGAATGCGCATTCTGTTCGGGCAGGTTTTGAGAAATATTTTTAGTTCTGGAGTGCACAAAATTTGTGCACTCTGCATTTGACAATTTCTTAAAGGTATGTAATATGGTTGGCAAGAAGCACACACACCTTCTCAACTGAATTTTTAAGATGATTCTATGAAACCTTCATTTCAAAAAAATCACAGAATGGTTCAGGTTGGAAGGGACCTCTGGAGGACACCCGGTCCAACCTCCCGGTTGAGCTGGGCCACTCAGAGCCAGCTGCCTTGACCATAACCATGTCCAGGTAGTTCCTGAACGCCCCCAGGGATGGAGTTTATGACCTGTACCAGTCAACTCACTGTAATCGTTCATACACATATCATGGTATTTATGTACAGATATCACCTGCCTGCCCAGTAAATTAGACTGCATGTGACCTTTGTGCAACACCACCTCTTATAAAGGCTCCGCACTTCCACGTTTCATAAAACAATTACATGTCCTTCCTTCAAAATACAGCGTGTCACCCACTTCTAACTCTTAGACCATAATGTTTTACCATGACCCAACTTCTTCAGATTTATTACATGTTAATTTAAAGTGCTCCTAATTACCAGACATGCCTATAAATTACAGACAAAACTGGACCTCTAACTCTGGTTCATTACTGCTCCCAAGTGACTGCTAAATGATATGGGTGAGATTTTTTTTATGTCAGTCCTGAGTTACACAAAAATTGGAGATATATAGGACAACAGGTGAAACAGATTTTATCCTCTGAGTTTCTTCCATTCTTGTAGGGCTCGACACAAAAGGCCTTGGATTTCTAATATTTAGACCCTGAAATCCTTAGACACTTCTTCAAACATGTGAGTTCCTTACAAAAATGGGGGATTTTAGGTATCTGAGAAAACAAAACATAACTCAGGAAACACCTTGAGATCACAGACATGCGTTCACATGCGTGAACTTCCTGCTCAGTCTTGAGGCTCGAAGGAGGACTGTAGGCACCTACACAGTGCAGGATACAGAACTCTAGAAAGCTATTTCTGATGTTGAAAGTGACTCTTTAAAGTATAAAAGACTACTTCTGGGAAGCAGAAAAAAAATCTGCTGAAAAGACTTCCTATAGAGAGTCTCTTACATTAAAAAGTGCCCTAGTAATGCTACAATGCCCTAATAAAGCTTTCATTTAAATACATTAAATGTATTTAGTATTTTTCAACCCACTCTGCATTCCCCATTTAAACTTTGCCATGGAAAGAGCAAGACAAGGCATTTATTGATTGGAAGAGGGTAAGAATCTTTCAGGAATAAGTAATATTGCAGAATGCACATATAAAATTATTTCATTCAAAACCTAAAGATTGATAGAGCTGGGTACTTACAAGCTTGCCATTTTTAAAAATTTATTTATTTTATGAGTTTGACTACATTTTTCTACTGATCACCTGGTTTCCTAACATATGGAATAAAGAGGACAGGCCCTTGGAGACCTTGGAGACCTCAAGGAAATGGCATGAAACAAGGAACGTTTCCCTGACAAGTCAGGGCATCAGGGATTTCAGAGTCTGTCTGGGTCAGCCTTGAGAGTGATCTTTGATTAAGAGAAGCATGGACCTGTAGAGACTAAAAATTGATATCTGGTGCTTGCAACAGCCACTAACACCTGACTGCAGCAGGAGAGGCTGATTTGTCCATCACTTTTACTGCTAATACCTAGATTTTACTACAGGAGAAAGTTCTCATATAGCAGCATGGAAATTGTTTCATTTCACTAGAGGACTGTTAGGAAAAACTACTGAAAACCACTACAGAACTATGAAAACCTTGAACAAAATGCAGAAGACAAAGCAAATTACATGCAATTACTGAAATAAGTCTGATGGCAATTGTTTTTAACAGTAAAAAAGCCTACTCCGTTCCTACTGTTGGAGAGGAAAAAAACAAGCAAACAAAACACAAAAACCCCCAAACTCTGCATTTCAGTATTTTTCCCGTAAACCCCAAGTACCACTCTTGTTTAACCTGGCTCATATCAAAAAAGTACAAGCTAGTAACTATTTTAACTGAAAGCCTATTTTTAAACTTGAAGCTACAAGACAAAAACTCCTCTGATGAAAATGATTCAATGGATGGGGGAGTTTTTTGGCTTTCCCAGCAAGTTCTAATACTACTATCAAAATCTCTCCTTTGCTAACAGACCATTGCATGCTGAATAAAACCACAATTCCTAATTTACTGTCATCATTTATTACCAGCAGCATGTCACTACTTTAAGACTACACAAAAGAGAAGGAAACATGTACCTTTAATGGCTCATTCAGGATACAGGTTTTAAAGTCTGTATGCAGCAACAGCTGGGGGTAAAGCTTAACACTGTCACCCATGTAATCAATAAGAGCCCAGCTTGTCCTAAGGATTGTCACTCCCCCCCTCAAACCATCCATTCTCAAAGCACACCGTGAAGGCATACTATGGCAAAAGAGGATGCCAGATGTATATTGGTAAATGACAAACACTGTTCTACATATGTGTAAGAGAAAATGTTTTAGCAGATCAACAGCTAAAAGGTTATGTTCCTTTTGCACAGAAAATGGAATTGCAGAGAGAAATCTACAGGATAAAAGTTTTTGTGTTAGTTCTATTTTTTTTTTTTTTTAAATAAGGATGCTCCTCTATAAAGACCAGTAACATTTAAACATGTTTAAAAATTCCACAACATTTTACATACTATTGTAGTTGGCAACATTAATAAATGTATTTAACAATGTACTCATCTAGATACTGATATAAAGGGAAGATCTGAATCTCAGTTTTTCCAATTTTGTCACATTTAAACCTGCTTTAGGATAGACTGTTTGACTGAAAAGCACTTGAAATACAAACACAAAGTGTCATCTCAAATATGGATCTGTTTAGGCCTTTGCTGTCTTACCTGGCAACCCTTTCTAACCAAGACTGAAGAACAAATCAGATGTCAGTTGGTGCACTCCACACTGGAGACAGACCACAGCTCTACCTCTAAGCATTAAACAAGAAGGCAGTCCAGTTCTTTGACCTATGTACACATGATGCTAAAAGCAAATGTGGTTTTCAAGTTCTGAGCACTAGTCTTCGATTGGCTCTTAGACATTTATAACCTGATTCTATCCACTTAACAACTTTCCCTCCTGCCACAGAACAATTTCAGGTGCATGGCTCAGGTCAAAGCAGTTGTACTTTGGGAACCCATACTGGGAACTCAAGTTTACATGTAGGTCCCTAAAGGTTACTGAAAGATTAAGCTGGCCAGTCACTAGGGTACGTTGGTCAAGACACCACATGCAGTGCTACTCATGAATGCCATCTGAATGACTCAGATATCCTGAAATATCTACAAATAGCCTCAACCTTTGTGAAACTTCTATTTGTCTACAGAGCAAGTTGAAATTACTAAGATAACTCTGATGGGAGAGGAGACTTCACTCGTCTATGAAAGCTGAAACACTACCTATACTATGATGACTGTACTGACTGTCTTATAAAAGGCTTAGCAAACATGAAGACATCCATATCTGACTATTTTATTAGTACCTAGATCCCAATTCTGCAATCAAAATCAGAGGCTGGAACAAATGCAGAACAAAGTGTTTTCAGGGGAAGGCATGAGTTGCAACATACTAGCCTAGGCGCATACACTATGAAAGGTAACTGAACATGCTACACCTCATGTATCACAGTCCAGCTTCACAACCACCCCGCTCCTCCTTCCAAGGCAACAAAGGGAACACTAGCTGTTAAAACAGATGTTGGCTTCAATACATAAATTAGTCTATAATGCTAAAAGGAGGCATGTTGCTTAGAACTGGGTACTCGGCAGCAAAACAGCATCTTGTTATTTGCAAGTCATAGTAATACTTGCTGCTAACGATTTGGAAACAAGACAAAAACACAGAGTAATTGATAACGTATTTCCTCACCAGGAGAAGCAGAAAGTTCAAAGTTTTCAGAAAAAAAAAAGTATTCCTGTTATAGAATACTGACTATATAATGTGACCTTCAGGTCACCAGCTAAGGCCTTTTTATGAAACTGATGGAAATATTCTTGTAAATTTTAAATTACTGAGTTATTACGAAGTTTTGCCTAAAGGCTCCCCATATCTCTTTCCAAACAAACTTCTACAGCTGTCCTTAAAGTACAGTGATACAGCCTCTAAAATCCTGAAAATCTAGATGTCTTGTTCAAGACGACTAAAAAAAAGTCACTCTATTTCTAGAACTCTTGCGGCAGCCGGTGGCAAGTTCACCATAGAGCACGATCTTAGGGAGGCGGTGATCCTCCATCCTGGAGACGTGCCCTNTGGTGAACTTGCCACCGGCTGCCGCAAGAGAGGAGCCCCAAAGAGGAGATACAAGGACGCTCTGAAACAATACCTCAGCCTTGGCCATATTGACTACCATCAATGGTCCACTTTGGCCTCCAATCGGGAGGCATGGAGACACACCATCTATAACGCTGCTGATTCCTTTGAGAATGCACGCAGAATCAGTCTGGAGGAGAAAAGACAACGCAGAAAGAACCGTGCCTCACCAACACCGCCTATGGAGACTTTCTGCTGTGCCTTTTGCAGCCGGACTTGCCTATCTCGCATCGGCCTCTTTAGCCATCAGCGCGCTTGCAGCAAGCGTGGGTAGAGCCCTTCCCAAATCTTCGTTCGCGAAGCCTAGCCATGAATTTCTAGAACTACAGGCATAAGAGTCATGAAAGTCAGCAGAAATTATTTCACCAAGATAACTGACAGGGTCATGTGAAAAAAGACATTTCTAACACCAAATAGGAAACAATTTGGTTTTTATAAATGTCAGTATATATTGTTTAATATTTAAATTATACTATATCTATTATAAGAATAGAGATCTGTATGTTAGAAGGTAGTGCATCAGTTCTATTGGAAGGAGTCTAACAGAGGTGGGGCTACAGTCACAAAGCTAAAAGGCAGAGCCAAAAAATGTTAGTGATATTTATGATCATAGAAATCCAAGGGTACCCAGTATTTTTAACCCTACTGGAAGCCTTCAATTAATTAAATAAATATCATCAAGAAGAGACAGATATAGGGTGATACAATTTTGAAGAAGGTAATTAGAGCATGCACCCTTCAAGAGAAGAATGAAATTAGCTTTTTCCAACTTAAGGCTAAGGGATTCTCAGTAGCAAGATACAAGGCTTTGTAGCAAGCCTTTGTTGTATTTGGAACATGAGGATTTCTCCTGGCAGCTCACAAAACCTTTCAGTATGTGGCAGCGCACGTGTAGTCAGACTCAGGATGTATGGTGGATGTGCACTGCCCCCTGCTGCACTCCTTAAATTCTTCCACTAAGCCACTGTGCTGTTTTAACAGAGACAGGTAAAATGCCCTTTACACCAAATCAAAACACTAAATTATTACTACTCATAGCAGGCAGAGTCTGCTGAAAAGACTTATATCCATCACCATCCATAAATGACAGAGACCTCCCAGAACACATTTTCAAGTGACCGTTTGTACATTTTCAAGCAGAAAAGGAAAAATACATTTCGTTTCGTTGCTCCCCCATAAGCCTAGATACTAAGACCCTAATCAAGGCCCAATGGTTAATCTCCTACTCTTTCAGAGGATGACTGTTCAAAGCCCTACAACCTTCACCCTTATCTGTAAAACTAACAAGCCTTCCACATCGACATGCCTTCTTTTCCAAGTAACATTTTTTTATTTTTATGTTCCTCATTCAATAAGCATTTCACTTTATAAAGAACACTTAACCACAACTCTTAACTCTCCATCACTATGTAATGAAAGATTGAAGGCATCAGAACTCCTAGGGAAGCTGTAGTTCAAAAGTAAGCAAGCAAGCAAAAATAAGACAACACAAAAATTAGAAAAAATTCTTTCCTATAAGAAATGTTACTTGTCAAAACTTTGTGATGTTTGTGATTCAGTTACATCTGAACTAATTTTCAATGAAAACACCTGAATTTCCCTCCATTCCAAAGCATTGATTCTAATAGTTGAAGTAGCTTAATTTTTAAATCCTTCATTTCCTCTAGTTAAGAAATCATCACCTTAATCACTGGATCAAATATTACCTTAAATGAGACAATACAACTTACAGTTTAAAATATATTCTGATCTGCAACACTCAGTGGGTTATACTCACAAGGAAAATAGAACAAAAAAGTACCAACACATTAAACAACTGTTACTATAAAATTACAGTGCTAAAAAGAATTACCTGTTTTTGTTAGCAGCAGATTATCCAGATGTCTATCTCCAACTCCAAGGATGTAAGTAATCACGCAATAACCAGCTGTAACAAGTTAATTGTAAACATCAACATAAGTACCTTTCCTGGGGAACAACAAGTTCCACACAATTAAGAAAAGTATATGACATTATCTTAGCTCTTGTTCACTAGTAAAAAAATATACCATAGAGACTCGGAGCAGGGATGGTGCTGCTGAAGAATAATCAAGATTATAAGCACTAGGAAGAACATTTGAAGTGATTTATTCAGTACTGCCTAGATATTAATTTCTCAATATACAATTATACGTTTAACACTGAAAGACTAAATTGGTTCAATATTGGGATTAAGGTACTTCGAAGGAAGCTGAAATATTTTGAGCAAAATGACTGTACACATTTTGAACTGAAGATATTGTAAGGCCACTGTAAACAAGCATTAGACACTGACATGATTCTGGATGTAACCTCAGCAGCATTCACAAGCTCAGAAGGAAGCTCGGCAGTGGAAAACAGAAAACTGTTTTAATTGTCACTTTCACCCACTAACCAGAACAGTTCGAGGCAGTTTTAAAGACTATACCACCAGTAAGAGAAGAGGAAAGGAGAAGGTNTTTTTTTGGGTAGAATTAAGCTGCTTTTAACATTAATGAACAGCAAAAATAATATTTCAATGTGGCCATCACTTTACTGAACATGAACTACACTACCACTATTACCTGTCAACACAATAGAACAAGTTGAATATAGCCACACTCCTAAAAAACCCTGATGTCTTCAAAACAAATTAAAATTTAATACAGATGAATCACTACACAAATGCTTTAGATCTTCCTGCATTACAAAGACCCCAACTCACAATGCAGAGGGGGTAGAGGTCAGATTATTGCTGGAAAGAGTATTTAACTTCTACCCTCCTATAAGAAGTACAAAGAGAGGATTTGTGTATGACATGACAGGATCAAAACTACTCTTTTCACAGGAATTGTGACATGCAAAGTGCCCTGGATGCAGTCATCTAAACTGAAATGTCCTAATAGCTCATCTGCCCCATCCTTTAGACTTCAGGTATGAAGTTACCAGCTGTAGGGTGGTAACTTACCACAGCTCTTAACATACGTGTCCATCACCTCTGCACTTATCCCATGAGGGCCAGTCTCACTGGGTGCATGTTTCCTGAAGAAGTTCTGGAGAGAATGTCAAAAATATTTAGTTATTCCACAGGATATGAAACTGGATCCTTAGAAAAAAAGTATTTGAATCAAGACCACAAATTATTACAATCTGTTAAACTAACAACCACTCTCAAAATACCTAGTAAGATCTAATTTAATATTGCTTTATTTTCAGTCTCAAATCATCACACTCTTACACTCGGCACACAAATTGAAAAGCAGTTTTCTTTGTTAAATGCTTCAGAAAATTACCAATGCATTGAAAAGTGAGTGACAATCCTTCCAAAGCAAACTGTTTAGGTCAAATCAACAAAACTTAAAACAGGATTAAGAGTACTGCTTTGTAACTACATTTGGGGAGTACTCTCCTACAAGGTTTATTGTCATTCTGCATCTCCTTATTCCTCAACAAAACCAACTGCTGCTACCAAGTTTAAAAAGAAAATAAACTTAAGTTATTATAATATCCTAAGTTATAATGGAAACTTGAGGTTTCCTGTGAAACACGCACAGGGCCAAAACGGTCCTTCCCACCAGCCAGAAGGAAACTTTTTTTCTTGACTGAGAGACAAGATAACTAAATTAAACCCAAGCCTAAGCACAAGTTTCGTCCAGTAAGCAAAACCTTAGGCAAGCACTGTAAGAGGAGAACAGCAGTCACTTGGATGGCATATAGGAGACTAAAATCATAATGAAAAAGTTAAGACAATTACTTAAATGAACTTACACAACATGAACTGTCATATTAAGACTGTTAATAGAAGACAAGTAACACTCACAAATCAAAACCTTTTCTTTCCTGCAGATCTGCATTACCAGCCAGTATTGGATTACTTGCTTTGAATCTTTACAAATATTATTCTTTATATACAGTGCTCATCCTTATTAGAATAGCTGTGAAATCCAGAATGAACACTTATGGAAACAGTGGAACAAACTTACACAACACCCAGAAGTGTTTTTTTAGTTTTTATTTCCCTGGCCTAACAGTGCCCAGCTATTTTATCATGCCTACACACAGGAAACCTGGACTCTATGATGTATTTTGCCACTGATCAGTGAAGTAAATTTAGATCTCATTCTTTTGGCGTGTTTTCTATTTAAATTAGTAATTCTTCACAGGAAAAATTGCTTCTTATCTCCACACAGCAACTGAAACAGCTATTTCCTACTGGAATTTGATGTCGTAAGTAATCTCATAATGTCAGTTTCACAAGCTTTGCTAAATATATTATTTTATAAACATATACACTGGACTAAATTATGAATAGTGCACTTCCAACCAAGATTACAAAGGATTGCCAAGAAAACGCTTTATAACCTATACGAGTATTGACTGTGCAGATGTGGCTTATCACCGCCTTTATGGCATGGAAAGCTAAATAAACTTATGCAACTTGATAATAAACTTATGCTGCTCATTGATTAATGATAAACATTTTTTATAAGTGATAAGCTTTTGATATGCTGATTTGTTTCAAGCAAATGATAATGACCAATGGTAAGTGACTTCTTATCTCCATATTTATAATATATGTAGTTTATAGGAGGTGGGAGCTGGTTTGCTTTGGCTCACACTTACTGAGCTATAAATGCAAACTTCAGTATCAACTGCAAAAAAACAAAAATACGTACTGTGACAAATCAAATCCAAGTAAATAGACTCTATTTTCATTAATAAAATTTATTAGTTATTTACCTCATGGCAATTCAGTATGCTTTTATCTAGCTATATTTATCTCAACCAGCTGAGCTCTGCTACCTAGCTTGTGTGCTGTGCTTGAAACTAACATGAGTTATATGCACCACTATTTAGTTATGTGTCCCCACTCAATTCCATGAAAATTACACGAAATTTGCTAACAAAGCCAAGTTATGGTACCTACACATCCATTATGGCAGGGAAGCAGGCTTCAGAAATTATATGAACAAACTATTTAGTTGTTACATTAAAAAAAAAAAATCATTAAAACATATTTTGACAAGGTGCCAAGTCAAAACTAATGAATGAATGACAAACAGTGTGAAACAGAGAAGTAAGAAAAAAGTGTCAGGTATCTCTCCTTCATCACTACAGCAAAGTCAGAATTTCAATATCACAACTAAATAACACTTTAATTATTTAAATGGTATTACTTTTAGAACACAAGATACTCAAGTAGTCATTTAAATATACCTTTTCAAAGCAAAATATCTGCTGTAAATACCCTTAACATTTCAAGTTGTAATATGTATTCTAACCACACACAAAGAAATTGTCAAGAGACTGAAGGAACTTTGTACAAGATCTATACCTGCAACCTACACTGTTTGACCAGAAGACACCTCAAAATTCTCCCACCACGTACCTGTATAGTTTCCTCAGTAGCAAGAACTTCTGCAACTGGTACTGACTGAATAAACTGCATGAAGCCTGTGACAGAAAACAAGCAAAAGAGAAGATGTCCAACACACAGAACTTTCAAGCTACTCCATAATGCATGTTTATGAAGAGATAACACTAATATCCAGTCATTCAACTGCTTTTGATCGGAAAAAAACATGTTTTTTCCCATGTTTCAATTTTCTGCCTTTAATAGTTTTAAAACAACTTGTCATTAACACCAAATAAGCTTGAAAAAGGTCTGTTGTTCCAAATTTTTGGGAGAAGAGAAAGTACATTAATGGGTTTCTAAACATTTATCAAAAATATATCTAAAAAGCATTGCCAAGTAGGAGTCTATTTTGCTTTTCTTCCCAATTTCATGCAAACATCTCTAAATATGAGTGTTACTTGTTCAAGATCGCACAGCAAAGCTACCAGCAAAGACTGACAGACTACTGATTGTCACCTACTCAAAAACCCA
>VWZG01003508.1:0-10172 GCA_013396735.1 Grallaria varia | reverse complement strand
CTGCCTCGACCTTGACAGCAGCCTTCACTAGCCTAGCCTTTATTACTAGGTCTCCTCCTGAAGCTGAATTAATTGGTTGCTTTTAGAATACAAGAGAGAGGGAGATGTTGGAGATAGGCTTTCCAGCCTGCCACCTGAGATACTGTGTACAGGGTCCCGGGGAAGCTTGCCGGAACATGTTGCTTGTGTGTCACTCCCATTTCCCTGCCGGTCCTGGTGTCCTACCAATCAGTTGTCCAGGGATCGATTTCCCAGGACCTCCCCTTTCCTGCCCCTTAAATACCCACCACCTTTTACAATAAAGTAGATCGGTTCATCTGCCTGAACTGCACACTGTGCCTGCGTCTCTTCTTTCAGGGCTCAGTCGCGGCTAACTGGAGCTTAGAAGCTAAGAATCCACCGGTCTGAATTGTTCCCTTGCCCATAACCGTGGCACCAGCCCAGCTGTCTGCTTTGCTCTCCCTCACCTTGGGGTGAGGGATTATTTCATGAACCAGCTCTTGAACTAGTGCAGATTTTACCCTTTTATATTAATTGGGTGAAAGGAGTCTTAAAATTCCTATTTAAATTTGGGAATTTAAACTAGAGGGTTATAAAGGCCTATTAAAAACTCACTCCAAAGGAAGTGACAGGTGAGGAAACACACTGGATGTGCAAGATTCCTTAGGAGAAATAAGCAGCCATCTATTTTTGCAGTTTGACTATTTGCTATTTGAGAAAATAAAAGCTGTATTTGCTCCCAGGTAAGGAATAATTAAGATACTCATGGGTGATGTTGGAACAGTGGTTCAGTGACAAGGAGGGAGATTCCTGTAAGATCAGTTTTTCCCCCAGGGCCATGATGTCTGTAAAGGTATCTGCTCACAAGTATGATCCATGGGGACTTCATTGTACAAGAGATTCACGGGCTATTTCCCGCGGGGCCTTTGGTATTCTGCACAAAGGAGATGCAGACCAAGATAAACCCACCTGTGCAAATGAGGAAAAGAGGCGTGAATTGCCCTCTTTCTTTCTTTGTGTTGAATCACTTCACTGGCAACCCTCCCTCCCTATCCTCCCCAGGGTAACTTATTCCTGGCAAGTCTCAGGTAGAATGTGGTGGTTTCTACAGTTTTTATTTTTTTTAAGACTGCCGTTGTGCATAATACTATTAACTCTTAACTTCCTCTTGTATTTATTCAAGAATGATCACCTAGCCCAAGAAAGAAAGCACTTTATTTTCAACATGGTTTTCTTGGTTTCTCAACTGACACGCAGAACAGAGAAAATGGTGATCAAATTTGAAATAAATCAACATTCATTCATAAGTACTGCACACCATCCTGTGTCAGTAAATATTTATCATTGCTCAAATAAGAGTCTGCTGGAGTAAAGCAGAGATTTTTATTCATGTGAGCATCTACTAACAATGAAGTGATTTGTTAAAGTCAAAGCGAAAGGAACACCTGGAAGAAGACAATAACTAGATTTGTGTAGAAAACCAATGAGAGAGTTTTGGTCCCTCATATAGTCCTGCATCTGGGCTTCCTTCTTTTATTGAATGCTTTATGTGTTTTCTGGATGAGTTATGTGTTTTCTGGATGTGTTTTCTGGATGAGTTTCTGTGGTTGTTGATATAACTTAATTTTTCTGTTTTACCTGCCTGTGAAAGTTGTCTATGTGAAGATTAAAATCCTTGGACTGTGTGGGTATGTTGTTCCTCCAGTTAGAAGGAAGACTAGACTCCATCTGGGGTGAAATTGGAGTGCAGGAAGAGCAGAAATGGGGGAAACCAGGAATTTCATGACAGTGAACAAGCTTGTGGTGGCTGCATTGATCCTTGCAGCAGAATATCAACTCATGAAGAGGCTTTGCAGGATTAGGAGGGCAAGAGAGGAGCCAAATTAAAGAGGAGACCTGAAAAGGTATCGCAGGATATAAGAGACACAGCTAATTCAGCAGAAGAACTGATATCAGGACTTCTTTATATTTGATAAGACTAAATAATGAAAGGGGAACTGTCTGCTCCTGAAATTACACCCTCAAAACACTCACTAAGCTGTTTGAGCCCTGTGCAAAAATGACTACAGTGGCTCAGATTCACAAATCTGGTTTATCCAAGTAGCATAAAGGTACTGTAATTGCAACTCTTTAAATTTTTACACCATGATTTGATTTAGTTAGGGCTCTTTCGAGTACTTAAGCCTTGCATATACATTTTTAATTTAAATTGCTTCAGTGAATTGTATTACATACCTCCTAAAGATGTAATATAACTAAGTATCACAGTTTTGTGCATCAGTCACAGATGCAGAAAATATAATTACACATTATCTGGTACTTTCTTTTACTATAAAACTACTGAACTTGGAGAAAGCAGTGTTAGCAATGGAAAAAAAATTAGGAGGATTTCTTTTAACTTTTTCTGTGCCTGCTTTAGTTGTTCCTTCTATTGATTGTAACTTCATTGCTATTAATCCCCGATGTTCTAATACTGCATTTTAGCTTGGGATAAACAGAATTTTCTTTATCCTTAAGTCTGATAATTGCATTCATGAAATAATAATAAACAAAATGATGAAGCTTCTCAGGGGGAACACCAAGTGGGAGAGGGGTTAACATTCATCCAGCACTGTAAAATTTAAAACCTCTTCCAAAATATGTTCTATATTTAGCATCGATCTTCACCTCTGAAGTCAAATATTAGCCAGTTGATATTGTAGGTGGCAAGTTCACCATAGAGCACGATCTTAGGGAGGCGGTCATCCTCCATCCTGGAGACGTGCCCTGCCCAGCGCAGCTGCGTTCTCAGCAGCATGGCCTCAATACTCGTGACTGCTGCCTGTTCAAGGACAGACACATTGGTCACGTAATCAGACCAGTGGATGTTCAGGATAGTGCGGAGGCTGCCGCAAGAGAGGAGCCCCAAAGAGGAGATACAAGGACTCTCTAAAACAGTACCTCAGCCTTGGCCATATTGACTACCATCAATGGTCCACTCTGGCCTCCAATCGGGAGGCGTGGAGACACACCATCCATAAGGTTGCTGATTCCTTTGAGAACGCACGCAGAATCAGTCTTGAGGAGAAAAGACAACGCAGAAAGAACCGTGCCTCACCAACACCACCTATGGAGACTTTCTGCTGCGCCTTTTGCAACCGGACTTGCCTATCTCGCATTGGCCTCTTTAGCCATCAGCGCGCTTGCAGCAAGCGTGGGGAGAGCCCTTCCCAAATCTTCGTTCGCGAAGCCGAGCCATGATGATATTGTAGGGTATTCATAGAGAACAAATTAGGCCATATCAGTTTATATAGGATATGCGGCACTTTTCTGTTTTCATTTCTTCTGGGATAGAACAACACAACAAACTAAAGATGGACTTGATCCAATGCGTTGACTTTTTGAACAGTCAGGATCAAGATATATACTTCAAACAGTGCCATGGAGTCAATGGTATGGGTCTGACATACATAGATGGTGATATAAAACCACTGAATATTCAGTTTAAAGGGCTGACACCTACATGGGTGCTCCATATGTAGAACAGAATCTAATCCTTGCCTTTCCCATTTGTGCAGTAGCTGAATAAAACCCCTTGTTTGTATTTGAAAAAGACTAAAAAAACCCCAACTATTTTAGCTAACAGTAATATTTACTGAATATCAGCAGCAAAATAGGATGAGTGCAGCTGTTTTCTGTAAACAAGGGAACTCTATAAATAATAGAGTAAAATAATGGAGTTTAAGATAAAAAATTGCAAAACCTGAACTTCCAGCAGGTCATTGATTTTATGCATTTAGCTCTGAGTAAAGTAACTTCAGAATCCTGGGAGAAGCTATACTGAGAGAAACTGTTGCCAAGCACACTGATGAGATCTGTGTTAGTGAGAAGAATGATGGCTTACTCAAATTTGACCCATAATTGCCTCAAATGCAACAACCACGTGCTTTCTGAGAGGCGAATAAAATTCTTAAGAACTGAATGAGTTAAATTCTGCAAATAAACCCTCATAGCCAGACCAGGCAATGTGCTTGCAACATCAGCAAGTACTTTGTATGTGTTTTGTGCTACAGAAAAACTTGAATTTTCATCCCTCTTGTCACAAGAAAGGAGAAATGAAAATTAAATGAGATTTCTAATATATAAATAATTTATGTGGTTATAATTGCAGGTTGTTCATAGCACTGTAAAAATCAGAGATTGTTTAGGTAATGTTTTTGTTTGATTTGTACTCCCTGATATTTGAGACATTCAATTCTTAAAGTCAAGAATTCTGACCTGCTCCTCAGAGAAGGACAATTCCTAGGACAATTTAATTTGAATATGTAGAGGTCTAAAATTTATTTTAAATGTAGCTATATGCAGCTCCAAATATAATATTTCTTTTTTTTCTCCTAGTTCTGGTCAATAACAAATGAGTTTTAGAATGTAAAACAAGACACCGTGGAGTTTGTGTGATACATTATTAATAAAGCACACTTATTGTAACAACATTTTCCAAGGGAAAACACGTTATTTATTGTCTGTGTTAATGCAAACTTTAACATATGTCTATATTAAGCTTATAAAAATAATTTTGAGTACATTGGAGGGAGTTCTGTAGGCAGCCTTTTAAATAATTAGATGAAAAAATGCAACTTATTATCTTAATGAATAAAATATTATTCTATGAGTAGGTCTTCAAATTCACTTTCCCATAGGGCTCAATTTTAGAATTTTTTCTTTCCTTTCCTAATGACTTATTGAAACTGCATAGAAGAAATAAGAATTTCCAGCTAGAAAAAGATAAAGGAGTTTCTTGCAATTTTCTAGAGTTACAAAACAATTGATCATTCCCAATCAGGTTGACTTAATTTATTTCTAGTGCTGTTGAAATTCAAAAGTACTTTCAGAGCTCCAGCAGAGGAATGTTCTCATGGGGATCCCTTACTCTTATAACCTGCACTGCTTCTATTTTGAGACATTACATTTTATGTGCTCACTTCCAGGTAATTTCCACTTGTAATTTATCCAAGGGAATCTGATAATATATAATCCATGAATAGTGTAATAATAAGGATCTGTCCATGATGTGAAACTTTTACAAGGATGGTGCGACCTGGAGTTTACAGGAATGATGGTACCAAAAACCTAAAGTGGTGCCACCTCAGTAAGTCACTACATCTTTCTCCTGAGTGTTTTGGCCTTTTAATTTTAAACCACTTTGTGCATAAGCGTGTACATATATATATTTAAATATACAAACCTTAATATTGTTTGGGAAATATTACTTGGTGACACAGTCCTTCAGGAATGATGGTGTTCTGGTTTACTAAGTTTTAACATAACTAAATTACTGTATTAACAGATTTCTGTTTTTTCATTTGCCTTGGCTTGGGTAATGCTGACAGTCCAAGCTCTTACCTGAGAGTACTGCTTGGAACGGGAAGTTCAGATCTCTGAGAGATAATCAAGAACAACGTGTGAGTACATTAATTGAATACACCTAGTCTTGGAAGGTCAAGTCAAGAGGAAAAGTCGAAAGAGAATTGAAAAGGAATGAACCAAGACATGTTTGCTTTCCTTCAACAGTTTAAAAATAGGGAAGACAACTAGTATTTTGGATCCTAACCAGAAATATAAATTTAATTATGTTATGACTGTGGGCTGTGGGCATTGACATTCACAATTCTGATTATGCATAAATTTGTGTAAATTAGTAACAAAAACATGATGAAAATAATGTAAAACAAAACTGTACTTGTGGGTATAGGATTAGGCATAAAACTTTGTAACTGGTAGGAATTGTGAACTTTTTTTTTTTTTTCTTTTTTCTTTTCCCCTTTAAATTGTTTTTTTATTTTCTGCTTTTGTGACTAAACAGTCGTTTGATCATTTTAACATAAAATTTCACCGGGCACCTTGTAACATAAGTTTTTCCTATGTGGGAACTGATTAGTTTAATAGTCTGCCTTGGTATAGAGAGAGCTACAGAGAACCTTCAGGTTGGGTGAACAGGGAGCTTCATGGAGGGCTCAAATACAGAGCTGTGACTCCCTTTGCCTTCTTTCAGCAGCCAGATTTTTCCTAGGGTTTCAATTTTATATGTATATGTAACCAGAAAATAAGTACTTAAAAAAATATGAGGCTGCTCTACTGGTCTAACAGTGTGATGCTACATAGGCAAGACTGTCCATGCAGTAGGGAAAACCACAGGATGTCACTTACCGGCCTTCAAACTTTTAAACATTGACAATAATTTAAATGTACTTGGAAAGCATTTCCCTGCCTGCTAATTTTGAGTGGACTGTTATTTTAACTAGTTGTTTAAATTGACTGATAGTTTAATTCTTCCTGGCTGTATGTGTGAGCAATATTGCTATGAGGAAGGAGCAGTGTTTTCAATATTAATTGAAACACTGAGCATTTTCAAGTGTCATGTTTTGAAGCTATGAAGTGATCTTTTAGATATCCATGTTCCCCTTGTCTGCATCAGTTGAAGTTCCTGGGTATGTTCCGAGATAGATGGTACTGCAGAGAGAGTTGCATTTCCAATCTAAATAGATAAACCTGTGGCCATTAATATCAAATCATATCTTGTTATATTTACAGGGATAATAAGACATGGATGGATGGTGAGCAAAGCCTAAGAAGTGTGGTAGCTTTCAGCATACTTGGCAGTGGTTAAAATGTTAATGAGCAAAATTAGAAGGGGAAGTCTACACTACTCAGGAAATCTTCTTGACATAAAGAAAAAAGTTAATTTCAGCCCTGCCTCATTAATCCAATCTGCCCACCATTAAGAAAGTGTCACCTAAGTATGTTTTGTTTTCTGCTGTGTCTGCTGCTGAGGATCCTGACATACAAAACAGAAGTATTTTTTGTGCCAGATTTGTGCTAGAAGGCAAAGGCAGAAGCAAAAAGCAATGAATTGGAATGTGCTTTATGAATGACCTTTCTGGAGAATGCCCTGGGCACCTCCGTGGAGTGGCTGTCAGCACTAATGGTGACTGCAGATTCCAGGTTGTTCATACACATGAATTGTTTTGCACATGTTTTATCTGCCACAGATCAGATACATAACCTCTGCCTCCCAGCAGGGAGCAACAGCCTGCAGGTTTGGGGCATTGTCCAGGGCACCTCTGGCCTCTGTGTGTGCTCTGCTGTTGTGTCTCCTGAAGGGCCAAAATAGAGGCAACTTCTTAATGTGCTGTCCCAAGACTAGGGACTGAACTGAGAGTAAGTTCATTGAGGGAATGGACTGCACTGTGCCCATTTCTTTGGCTGCATTCTGAGGCTGTTCTGCATCTCCACAGGGAAAAGCTGTCCAAGGAACTGCTTCCTGGGAGACAGTCCATGGACAACCCATAATCTGTCTGAGTTATTATACTGTGTCAGCTAACAAACCATGAGCAAATCAGACAGTAAATCTAGAGTTTGTGGTAAGCTCTACTATGACAGTGGGATGACAAAGCACATTCATGCCCATGCAATTGCATGACGTACCAGATAAAGGAGAATGGGATCATCATAACCTTATGTAAGAACTAAATCTTGGGTTTGTGAACAGGAACACTTAACTTCCTTGATTTAGCTCCTGCTTACTGAAACCTTCAAGAGTCCCTGGACTTTGACTAACTCTTCAGGTTGTTTGTTACTATTCTTGAAAAAAAATCTGTATTTTTCTAATCTTTCACTAAAGAACTTTGGATGTTTTAGGTTAAATCCTTACAAGGCCATGGATTTTTATAATGACCCTGCTGGTTTTATCACAGAAATTTGTGATTGTCTCATATAAGCATATGAAACTCAAGAGTCAGAACTGGAGTAGCAAATTCAAGGAAACTTGGCCACTGAAGAAATTGAGAATGGGGTGGTATAAGTAGCTCTGATAAAAATGAAAGAGAAGAGAAGAAAACAGCAGCAGTCTGTGTACTTTCCAGTTGTGATAATAGGTGATGATTAAGTGACAATTAGGACCGGGAGTGCTTGTCTGTTGTCTAGTTAAAAAAAAAACTAATTAAAGGTCACATGTATATGACCAAAACTTTTTCTAGTCATTTATGTTAAAACATTTAGTATCACATTCTGAGATCACTGGGAAATGTGGCTCTGAAGGAGGTCTCAGTACTCTAGAGAACAAGTGATATGCCTGATGTCATGTAGGAATTCTGTGTTTTCTTCCACTTTCTTTAGAAATCCACAGAAATATTTATCATATGGAATTCCTACTGTGTTCTTACAGTTCATCAAAATAATAGCAAAGTGTAACTGAATTTCATCACTGACAACATTATTTTTGGCAAAATGCATAAATGGTCATTTATAAATGCAACACCTTCTCTTTCTTCTTAATAAGGAAGAGTTGTGGCTTCTCCCTTTGAGAATCAAACCTTGTTGAAGAATGTGAATACTACTGTAGGTATTATTTAGCCAAACTTCAGTGGAATAAGTCAGCTTTTTAGCAAATAGAGAAAGAATGAGACAGAATGCTGCTAAAAGCCAGATGGTTTGGATAAACAAAAGTTAAGACTGTTAACAACCAAGGCAGCAACTGTAATTTAGGCTTTGAAAACATGATAAATCAGAGGAAATTTATTTAAAAGGAAACAAAGAAATCTAGTATCAGAATATCTGAGAAGTATTTCAGATTGCTTATGGCTCAGTTGTGCAGAATAGGTGCCTACTCTCTCCCACTGCCACAGAGAGAGATTAGAGGATTTTACATAAACCTTTTCTGAGTCTTTAAAACATCTAATTTATGAAAGGTTAAGTATTTGTGTCAGGAAAAAATAAATCTTTTCAGCCAAGTTTCCCAAACTGGGGGCAATGGTTGAGATACTGAAGGACAGAACTGGTGGAACAGAGCTCGCTTCTCCCTTTCACACCAATCCCTTCACTCAAGACCTCATGAAGATTAATAAAGGCAAACGACAAGTCTTGCATGTGGGATAAAATCATGTAATCACAGAGTAGTTTGGGTTGGAAGGGACCTTAAAACTCATCTTGTTCCAACCCCTGCCATGGGCAGGGACACCTTCCACTGTCCCAGGTTGCTCCAAGCCCCGTCCAACCTGGCCTTGGACACTTCCAGGGCTGGGGCAGCCACAGCTTCTCTGGGCAACCTGTGACAGGGCCTGCCCACCCTCACAGCCAACAATTTCTTCCATATATGCAATCTAAATTTCCCCTCTTTATGATTGAAGCCATTCCCCTTGTCCTGTCCCTCCAGGTCCTTGTCAGTGGTCTCTCCATCTTTCCTGCAGGTTCCCTTCAGGCACTGCAAGGCCACAGTGAGGTCACCCCAAAGCTTCTCCTCTCCAGGCTGAACAATCCCAGCTCTCCCAGCCTTTCCTCCCAGCAGAGCTGCTCCATCTTCTGCCCATCCTGGTGCCTCCTCTGGACTCTCCAGCAGCTCCATGTCTTTGCTGTGCTGGGCTCCCAGGGCTGGAGGCAGCTCTGCAGGTGGGGTCTCACCTGGGGGGGCAGAGGGACAGAATCCCCTCCTGTCCTGCTGCCCACGCTGGGGGTCAACCCAGGGTTGGCTTTTCAGGCTGCCAGTGCACGTTTACCAGAGGAAACTCCTCAAACAGTGCTGGCTGGTTGGTTTTGTCCATCAATGGCAGTGATTAATGTGGTGGCCCTGAGTCAGCAGTGTGTCTCTGTGTAGGCTGTGTCCATGGCTGCATTACAAGGCGATTCTACAAAAAAGAGGTGACTCTTCCCTTCTACTTGGCATTAGTGATGCTGCATCTGAAATTTGGCCTCCAATTCTGGGACTCTCAGCACTGAGGAGAGAGCAGGAAACTGTTAGGAATCCATCAGCAAGGCATTGAGGTGGGTGAGGGACTGCACATGTGATGTGTTGAGGGGAGCAGAAGTGAGGGTGCATGACAGGATGAAGAGAAGACATGATGACCACATGTGTGATGAGAGGTTAAAGGAGTTGTTTCTTCTAGAGCGGGGAATAAGAGGCTGTTCAGCTTTATGAGCTTTTGCACCACAACAGGGTAGGGTGTAGAGAAGACAGAGCCAACCTTTTCTTAGAAGTGCACAGCAAAATCAAAGTTGGAAATAATTTTAGAGTTTCAGCAATGAAAATTCCAGATTCATGATTGTATGTGGATTCATATGATCCCTAAATGGAAGAAAAGAACCTTCTAGACAATATTTGTACAGGTAAAATAGAGAGCAGGTGTCTTAGTTTAGGGCAA
>VWZG01003485.1:0-31417 GCA_013396735.1 Grallaria varia | reverse complement strand
CATCAACTGCCATACTGAAAAGGGGTTGGGGGGGAGGGGGGTGGTAGTGTATGGGGAAATGCAGTGGATGCTTCATTTATTTCAGGTCAAGACAACTCCCAACAGAAAAGACATATACCTAGACAGAGAAATCCTGCTATGGGGTAAAACAACCTATCTTTCTACTACAAGTCCTCTCAAATTAATGTTATAAACACTGTGAAAGCCTATCCCCTGAAGTGTTAAATACCTCTGGAAACACACATTACAAACTTTGCTACTAAAGTAAACACACCAACAACTTCATATTCTGAAAATTTGAACCACTGGGGAAAACACATAACTCAATCACAATTCAAGTGCACCTTTTCCCACCTTACCTCTCTTTGTCCTTTCTATACTGATTAATTTCCACTTTTATCTCTTCTAAAGTACTACAAATTGTAAAACCAAATAAGAGGGTAAATGTTTACAGCATCACCTTTTAAGGGGCACAGAAGTCCAGAAACATTTTTATAGAACTGCTTTCTATAGTTTCATATGTAGAGTCAAAATTTACTTTTTTTTTTTTAGATTTATTTATGTATACTTCTGAACAATTCATTATGCATTTCCATTATGGAACGTACCTAGCTATTTTCATGACTGAATAAAAGGAACCTACTATATTAAAACAAAACCCACAAAAGCAACTTCTGTCCTAGCATGTTTTATTCTTCTCATAATCATTTAGCCATCTGCTGAGTTTTAATATATTATACTTCCTAAAACTAATCTTTAACAAATTACTTTGTTCATAGTTATGAAACAAACAATCTTTACACAAGGGGTTTCATTAAAAAAAAATCAACTGAAATTAAGTATGAGAGAAGAGAATACGAGACATTCTCTTACCTTTTCAGTTGTTGGAGTAACTGGCTTTGACACAAAACCCAGTCTATCCTTCACAGATAATTTAGTCACATTCTAAGAAAACAAAGCAAAATTACAGTTTAAATGTATTTTACTTTATGAATATTTTACCGCTTCCTGTGTAACTACAAGTATTAGCAATTCAGAAAAAACATTTAACTAATAAAACCACAGACTTTTAAGCAACAACACAAGAAAAATATTCATGCAGTTGATAAAATTTATTTTAGATACTTGATTTTGCAATTATTATGAATCTATAGATTGGAGAAAACAAAGATAAAGGCAAATTTGTAATCAAAGATTATACTACTTATATTTTCCAAGGAGTCCAAGACATGAGAGCTGGCAGAGGATTACCTGCACAGGCCTTTTTAAATGCCCTACAGTTTTTTGTGTTTTATAACCTGCTATTTGCAAGCATCAATTGCAGAAAGTTGTTGTTCAAATTTAAACTACAAATGTGTTCTGAAACCTGGTGGTGGTGGTCATTCTTTCCATATATAAAACTATAGCAGTAACACAGTGCTGACAATGAAATATTTCTAACATAATAAAAAATTAAAGGCTATTTCTAATGGGAGTAACATGTCAAATTCTGTCATTATTCATACTGGTACTGCGGTCCCATTCTTCCTTTTATTAGGGGTGACATACAAATTCTGAAAACATTTCTAGATGCTGACCACCAGTCTAAGGATTTTAGCTGTTTAACAGATAAAATATTTTAAAAAAACCCAGCTTTTAGTTCGTTGGATAGAAAATCACTTTATTTTGAAATCTGAAACCAGCAATTTAACAGAAAAATAGTGAAATATATTCAGAGCCTTTTGGTTTTTCTTTTTAAACTACATAAAAAGCTAGGATACTTACAAATTAAGTACCATGCTCAGGTAAAAAAAACAAGTATTGCATTGAAGAAAAACTTAACATGAAAACACCACTCATAACACAACTAGATGCACTTAGAAGTAGTAAATTGTGTACTTGCACTATATAAGTAACTGTAACAGATACATTCATACACTATGACTTACAGAAGAAAGAACAGATAACTCAATTTCTTACTATAATACATACCTGAGTGACTTCTGTATTGGCACTCTGTGCTTCTGCAGGTTCCATATTACTTGCAGGTACTGGACCTAGTCGCTCCTTCACCGATTGCTTCACTACTGATAAATTAGGCTGCTGAACTAAGGGTTGTATTACCTGTAACATCATCCCAGTCCCCAAGAGAGCACATCATAATATTAACAACAAAAGGCTGCTACATATATCATGCAATAAGTACACAATGAAATGACTGCAATGGCATTTACATTTACACTTCCTCCTTTCTATCATTCAATGTCTTTTTCACCTGATAGAAAAAGTAAAGACTTCATGAAATTTATTATGTTACACTGAATGTCTGTGTAGTGTAAACTGCAATAACATCTACTTTGCCCTTGCAGTTCACAAACGTGATCAAATAATTGTGGTTTATTTCTATTAATCATACCTACTCAGACTTACTTAGATTCTACCTGTTAGAACTGAATAAGAAGTAAGCAGTCTTCTGAGTCCTCTCACAACTCTTTCTTCATCAATCATTTAATTATGAAAAGGTAGAATACAAACTTGTATTACAAAGTCTCACTTTTTACAGCGATATGTCACTTTTCATCTCCTATGTGTTTAACTTGGACAAAATAGAAAAAAAAAGAATATAGAAACACTCAGCCACAGGACTGAAGAAAAAGAAAATACAGCAGCTATTCTTTGAACCTTCCATGGATATACCCTGACAGCTAATACTTTACCTTTTTTTCTTTGACAAAAACATTAAACACTTAAGGCCAAAAAAATATGCTTCCAAGCAAGCTTATTGTCGTATTTATGACCCTCAGGAGGTCACCTAATCCACTCCTCCACTGTAGGGCAAAGTCAGTTATGCCATTACTGACGGTATCTATCTATCTAGTTCTTACTGGTTTCTGATGAAAGACGTCCTGTCATCTCTGCAGGAAAAAGCGTTTCAGTACCTTTTAGCATTAGAAAATTTTTTTTTAATATCTAACCTAACTCTCTTTGTGCTACCTTTTAAGCCCAAAACTTCCTGTTTTATCTACTTCAGATGTGGAGAGCATATTACTTCTTCTTCCTGGCAGAAGCCTTTTTTATGACGATTTAAAATGGTTGACTCCCACCATCTTTACCTAAGTACTTCCACTCCTTTCAGAAATTCTACAGCAAGTATTTTTCAAAGTAATCCTGCTGATAAAACAGCAATGCTCAAGCAATTGTGCTGGACCAGATACTACTGAGGGGACAACTTAAAAGCCAGCTGACTTCACACTGAAATAAATTCAAAAGCCTGTCTTTAGTGCCTGACAGACAAAATCTGTTTGGAAACCATTATAAATACAGATGAAATTAATTAACACAACTGCAATCTTGACAAAAATTCAAATATTTGTAGTATGTGAAGAACTGTAAGGAAAGTTTCCATACTACTTGTAGATATGGTACCAAATATTAACTTCAATGAAAAGGGAAGTAAATATTTATGCTCCTGAAAGGCTTATGAATTAAAAATACCTGTTCACTGATTCAGCAGTTTGATAACTTCTACATTTTGGGGCAGAAGAACACAGAAGCATTGCAGTTAGAATTTTAGTCTTCTGTTCCAAGTTTTTCTTGCCACTGTATGCCTTCTATTACAGATAACAGACTCCTGTTGACACGTGCTGAATGGCTGTTCTATGTGAGGCAGGAGCACTTAATACTATTCCCTGGTACTAAGGAGAATTCATTTTCAAACCATCAACGTTAACTTGCCAAAGGTAGTATGGTGGAAAGCTAGTAACACCACTAAAAATCATGATAGTATTTAAAAAAAATATATATATATAAATTGGATATTTGTTTGGAAATACACAGTTAATACTCCAAGCTGGATAGCATAATCAGCAAATAAGCTGATAGCATAGTCCAAGCTTTCCTTCAAGCAAGAGACAATGACTGCAGGAATGCAAAGGATGTACTCCACTGCCCTCTTCTGGCTGAGGAGATGGAAATGAAACAGAAAAAAAATACCATTTTGAGTGGCACTACTTTAGTTCAAACATAAAGAACATTTATAAAATCTAAAGGATGATAATGAAGATAGCAGGATTGGTGTTGTTAAAACGGCATGTTTGTAGATAAAAATCAGGGCATTTGTTACAAAAGAAGGAGAGAAATTAAACTGTTAAAATGGTGAACAGCAGGATTGCTACGGAAAACTGGGTCACCAATTCCCAATGATAACATACAACACCAAGGGAAAAAGGGAATTCTCAACTTAGACTAGCAGCTGAAAGAACTCTCTAACAACTCATTTATACATTATATCAGCATATCTAAGTAAGCGAACATTTCTTCTATGCCTGCTTAATCTGATTTGGCTTGCCATAGGTTATAAATTTACTCTTCCCAACAGTAACTGTTATATTTTTTAAATGTTGTCAATGTTACTATGACAACTGCCAATAGGTGTTCCACTGCAATTCAACCAAAAAAATGTAGAACAAAGTATTTCAGTTGGAAAGAACTAGCAATGATCACCTAGTCAACTGTCCGATCACTTCAGAGTAGGCCACAAGGTAAAACCATGTTGTTATCTGGCATTTTCCAAATGCCTCTTAAAACACTAACAAGCTTCGGGCTATCAGCCTCTAGGAAGCCTGTTCAACTGTCTGACCACACTGCTTCCTCATGTCCAGTTTGGACCTCCTCTGATACATCCTGGATCCATTCCCATGGGTTCTGTCACTGTGTAACAGGGAGCTCAACCAACTCTCTCGCTACTTAGAAATATCCCTGATCCCTCCCCACAAAATTAGCATCTTTAGAAAATAGACAAGAAAAAAACCAGCACCTTTTGGAAGAAAATGGAGATCATCTTCCAAGAAAAGAAATAAAACTGCTGCCTTTCCTATGCTCACAGAAAGAAATAAAAAAGCCTATACTAATTAGAGCAAAATAGATGTTAGTCAGCAGACAGTTGCATCAAATCTTGCTTCACGTGAGATGACAACAAAGTGGACTTTCCTGTAAATCATCAAAGGACTTTCTTTAAATACCTTAGGTCTTATCTTGCTAATCAAATCCTGAACGTTGCATTTGAGGTTAAAGAATCTAAAATTAAAGAGTAACTTGTGGAAATTAATTACACGAAGTAGGCATTATTTCAAAACCAATTAGTTTACTTGATATATACATTTTTTTAAAAAATGTTCAAAACATTCTATTTTACATAATATTTTAGACAGAACAGACTTAGATCCTCTACCTTCTGTGTGGTAGTTTGGATTTGTGGTGTACTGCCTTCTCGATGCCAATAAACTTTAATAAAACGATTATTTAATACTGCTTCTGTACTTGATATAGCTTTCTTTGCTTCCTCATGTGTGGCAAACTGAATAAGGGCACCTTCTGGATCACCTTGATATGCAACCTATGATTTAAAACAGAAGAACAAAACTTAAAACATGTAGTACTTTCATTCATGTCTAGATTATCATAAAATCATTACGTTCTAGGCCTAAAAGCTTACAATTTAAGCCCAATACGGGTCATTAAATAAATACTTCCCATTCATGATTCTGTTTGAAAAGCCTGGTGTCAAAAGCCACCCTGAGATTTTTCTAGTAAATTTTAAGAACAGTTAAAAAACCTCAAACAAAGTAAAGCAAAATACCCAGTCAACCAGTATTTCTAATTGCAAATATGAGCAGCTGTTTGAAAGACAAAAGGAAGCATCACTGAAGTAAAGAAAACTGCTACAAAAAAACCATGGATCAGGTAACATGTCCTATCTACTATCAGAGTTAGACAGCAAAGTTCGTTTTGGTTTTCCTCCTTTGGTCACTAGCGTATTATTTTAGGTTCAAAGGCCAAGATTACACTCCTTTCAAGAAGAGCAGAGCTTGCAATATCTATAGGCCTATCTGCCTCTCTATACACATCCTTAACACAATTTTACTTGCCTTACTGAATCATATTGCCTGCTAATACACCCACATTTTTAGGTAAACTACAGAAAGACTTACGAAGTATTTAATAGCAATTAAGAGAGATTTAAAATCCCTCAGTGTTCAGACAGGCACAGCAGGTTTATTCTGTACTGTATCAGTACACACGAAAACATTCTGTTACACCTCTTCATTCCAGCTCTCAGTAAGAACAGGAAAGTGTACAGAAAACACGAGCCACCGCCTGAAACTTGTTGATAATGAAGCACTGAGGAAGATCAGATTGAGTAGCTTAGAGACTGGGTATGAAATACTGACTTTACAGAAGTTAGGCTCCAGTTCTTTCATCTCCTTCCTATCTTTAATTTTTTGCTTATACCTGTGGGTGACTCAAATAAACCACGAAGTAATTATAAGGGACAAACTGCTACTGCTATGGAACTAGAAAGCCATTCTATCACAGGCATTGCTTTCTGGACAAGAAATACAGGTTTTCCATATCTACAATTAATCTCTTAAAATACAGAAGGTTTACAATATCAAGAGCCAAACAAGAGAAAATTAGTGAAGAAAAAACAATGCAATCATTCAATGTTTTAAACAACGTATCTTAAAAATCTTATTTGTGAGGAACACATTTGTTCAAAATCATTTCTGCTTCTTCAGTAGTAATTTCATTAAAAACGAGATCATGTTTTAAGAAATGAGTTAGAAAAATAATGAAGAGTTTCAGGGAACCAGGAAAAAAACAACTGGTGTTATTCTTTTAGCAACTACTGCTATCTAAGTCAAAGCATACTGCTTTCTCTTTGTTGATTCTTACCTGCAAGTTGACTAAGTTTCCAAACTTACTGAAGTGCTCATTAAGTTTGCTGATATTGTTAAGTTCTGGGGGAACTTTTCTCAATTCAAGCTTTGTATTTTCATTTCCAAACTGCACCTTCTTCTGGAAACCTGGACTATTTGTTCTGTTAAAATTTTGCCTGCAACAAATAAAGATCAAGCCAGAAATCCATAGCAAGCTAGCAAACACAACGTTAAATTGCATACACTTACACAGGAGCATGTGTGTATGAGACACAAAGATCTGCAGACTTAAAAAAAAATGCAATTTTAGAAGAATGTAGAGGAGTACAGCACATAGGCCCATACATGTGCCGTTTCCCCCACTGATATTCTCAGCATACCTCTGCAAATAAATCTGAGAGGTAATTTACATTTTCATTTGCTGATGTCACTAATTCTTGACTTCCATAATGCTTCTCTCCAAAAACTATTTCTTAGCTATTCTATGAAATCTCCCCACTACTGTTTCAAGTAACCATTACTTCAAGGCTCTCCTCAGTCCCCGCAATCTCTTAAAATCCTTTCCAAACTTCTGTCACCCTAGGTGACATCTGGTTACTAAGCACTGCATGCTCTGTTTTTTCTCAGTTACATATCTGGCAATTCAAACTGAAATAGCAACAATAAAATTCATATTTCACAACTAAAATCAGTCATCTCTAATAACCATCACACCACATCTTTCCTGTTTCTTAGATTATTACATCTTTCAAGGATCTTAGTACCACCCAAAGCAACTTCATCTATCTCTATACTAGTTTGAGAGAAGACAGTCAAATACAGACCCATGTGATTTAATACCATCAAGTGTACTCACAGTTTAACCTGCTTGCAATTTATAGAGATATATATATGTTTCAGATTATAGTAAAGAGGTTCACAAAATTCCAACTATTAAGCCAACCTTGTGTTAATGATCACTCACTTGTCAAACCAAGTCTTCTTTGTAGGAACTCCACCATCCCCTGCACCAATTGTTCTTTTCCTCGATTCAGCATCTACCACTATTCTCATACTACTTTTATTAGGAGGTTTTTCTGTAAACAGATGAGAAAATTTTACCTTTTTTTTAGTATTTTCTGTGTATTTGACTGTAAAAAAGTATTCTGCTCATGCTAAATTTGCACTAAAAAAAACCTGTACAACTGCTCATTTTGAAATTACTAACTTCTTCTAACCGAATCAAATCTTGGTCACAGACTTTTAACTATCAACAGATGCTGTGACAGATCAAAATAGCTAATAGCATTCATTTTGTCACAGTAATATCACAAATAAGGAAAATAAAAGAAGTGTGACAGAAGGCATCTGTCTCAAGATGATTGCACTCTGATTCACAATGATTCACAATGTCCCATGCAATACTCTGAGGCTCACACCACTTCTGCTAACGCCTCCTTCCTACTATTAGATGGCACACACAAAAATGATCACAATAGGAAATGCACAGTACTCCAGGGAATAAGACCTAGGAGCAAGATTTATGGATGGAGTGGGAAAAGAGTCACTTTTGCTGAAGAACAGGAATCACACTGGGGGACTCCTCACTGAAAATACACCAACAGAAACATAGTAAGATTAAACAGAAATACATAAAAATGCAAATAAAAGCCACACTAAAAATGGTTTTAACCCTCTTCCACTCTTATTTTGCGTGCTGCTGCTTCTTCACCGGGCCACAGGAACTGTGAGGTTAAGATTACTCATGCACAAAACTGTCTGCTACCAGACAAAAATTACTCCTTCCTCTCTGCAGCAAAAGTCATCCTAAGATCCTGTTACAGAAACATTAAACTTTTCTGTACAAAAGATATACAAAACGACCCTTTATTACACCTAAGGGTAAATTGTGCAACACTCTAGCATGAGATTTCATTTTACCTGTAAAAATGCACACACAAAGCAATTATAAACATAGTTCCCTATACAATTAAACATCTCTCAATTCCAGAAGATTTAAAACAAATGCAATGTTTTCCAGTACTAACTCCTTCAATCTGCACTAATGTAAGAAAACCAACTAAACTAAGTATAGCTTTGAGGGCATACCTCTGGGCGGTAGATCCATATCACCTGATGTGAGTCCTATCAAATTTGGTCTTTGGGCATGTACTCTATGTCTATACATAGGTCTTGAAGTATTTGTTATACTTGGAGCTTCTGGATTATACCCATCAGTGTCATACGTTTCTAGTAACAAAGAAATTGTCTCATTAAAATAAATTGCAGTTAAAATCCCTAAGGTTTCAACTATAATATTTCATTTAATTACAAGATACAGTTACAATAAAAGAGTCGTAGAACTACTATCATAAAAAACTGTCAAGTTTTCTGCTTAAATACAATGAAAATACTACTGTACAGTCAAGAGTCACACTTTGTAAATTTACTTCCATCCTGAATTAAGTCTGAAAAAAGAATGTGAAGTTACTATCACAGTCTAAAAAATACAAACTTATACAAACTATGAAATAATAAACTCTATAAAGTACAATATAATATGAATCAATGTTATTCTATTTAGCAAACCTTGTGGGCAAAGCCTCAGTACTACACCTGCTGTAAAAAGAGAGGGTGGAGCAGGAGGCGGCTGGTGATGAATACCCGTTGTAACAACAGTAGGAACTGAGCTAGTTGCTGAGTTTGGGGGAGCATCCATGCCAGCAGGCTGTAAGGGTGGAAGTGGAGGGGGTGGTCCTGTCAAAAACAAAGGAAAACATTGCATTCATTTATTATTCACTATTCTTTCATTACACCCAACTCATAAGGAAACTGGTCTGAAATGCTTTTAAAGCAATTTAACAAAAAAGGGGGTGAGAGGGCCCAAGTGCAGACATGATGCTGTACCACAAACTCACCTGAAATCACCCCCACTAGCAAATGACTCAGAAAAGTATTTGAATTGCTTAACATTTCTCCAAACACCTCCTTTCTACAAGCAAAATTTAATTGCTAACCCAGTATTTAACTTTACCAACAGAAGAATTGTAAAACTCTCTAAACTCATCAAAGAAACAAAATCTATTTTTAATATAAAATAAATATTTTTAATATAACAAAAATATCCTACGATGACAACAACTAACTCGACTGAAATTATTTTTCCAATCATTCAAGATGAAACCTTCAACTCTGGTGGAACACTTCTTAAAATTGAGGGTTTTTTTTGTTTGGTTGGCTTGACTTTTTTTTATAATAGGTAATGTAACACTTTCAAAGCTGAGCAGTCAAGCCAGACCTGGTTTAAACATTGGTAAAATTAGGTTTTGGAAAAAAAGGATATTACAGTCATATATTTGAACTTGCAAAGCAGATCTGGAAATAGCATGCATGGTAGAACTGACCACCCCCAAAAAGGTTACACTTTAGACTAAGAGAAATAAACAAATTCAGATCTTACTTAAATACACTATCAGCAGGAAATTAGAACAGTTTAAGAAACTTCCAAGCAATATCAAATATCAATTACTCCCAAATAATTTTAACAAGTGGGACATCTAAG
Source organism: Grallaria varia (assembly GCA_013396735.1). Classification (NCBI taxonomy): domain Eukaryota; kingdom Metazoa; phylum Chordata; class Aves; order Passeriformes; family Formicariidae; genus Grallaria; species Grallaria varia. Next base: position 21,178 of record VWZG01003485.1, on the reverse strand, counting down.
TTCACTAAAAAAGAGAGAAAGGAATAATCACATAAAACTAACATAACAGCGTCAAAACCACAAAAGGTAACTGAATACTAAACTGCTATTTCATAAATGAGAGCCAGGCACGTTAAGTCTTCATGTAATTTTCAGTGCTTCAGCTAAAGTTCTTTCCAATGAAAGAGTAAACAAGCTGGAGAATGTTCTTAGTCACTTTACAAGATTAGTTTCAAAATCAATCACAAATGACATTTTTAGCTGTAAATGTGATGTGGTTATGAACTATCTTTAAATTTATTAGTAAAAATTAAACAGTATTTGTTATTTCCAGGATTTTCCCTTCTTCAGTAACAGCAGACAATTTCAGACAACTTCTATAATACTAAAGGAATTGAATTTTGCCATGCCATTCTTTTTCTTAAATACAATTAAAATATTATTCCATATTCAATACTCACATTTAGCATGCAAATTTTACAACAATCAACTGCAAAAACTACCATCAAAAAGAATCATTTTCAGGCAAGCTATGCCATAGCAGAGTATAGTACAACTTTCACAAGTACAGTTTGCATTCTTAAAAACAGCATTTTGCACTGCATATAACCCAAGTAACATCCAGGCTTTTCTACTAAAAAATGAGGTTTAGTCTTTTTAAATTACCTGTTACAGGTGGAAGGCTAGGTGGTAAGGGGCCTGGTGGTGGTACTGGAGGTCTAAGGTTAACAGGAGGAGGACTCAGAATTGGTGGAGGAGGAGGAAGTCCAGGAGGAGGTGGTCCTTCGACAACAGGGGGTTGTGCTGGAAAAGGCAGAATGCCAGGAAGATTCACATCTTCTACCACTACTGGATCACTTCCATGATCAAAAGGGCACATGTCTCCTCTCATACAGAACCCTTTTTCTGAAATATCAAAAAGAATGTCTGTTAGTATTCAACAGCTGTAGCCTGATTCGGAGTCAATACAAGACATTCTGTGCATAATGTGGCAGTTTGTAAATTAAGAGCTCCACATACCAGCAGAAACTTAAGACTACAAAATGAGATTGACCATTTAACTTTATTCTTAAGAGATAGCACACAGGGAGATTGCAGTAACGTTCTAGCAAAATAAATACAGCAGTTCAATTTTTCTTGAAGAATTAAATCTGCATTGAATTGTAACAAATGGTGAAAGCAAAGAATGAAATGTAGATTTCATCACATTAACAAAACCACATTGTTTCTAAGCATAAAGTGCAGACATGGATAGAGAAACCTCTGTTAATGTCATAAAATTCCAACATGAGAAAATTCAATTCTTTCTCTTTTGCTACCATTTAATACAATTATTAAAGAGGGGAAAAATAGTTATTTATATATATTATGTGTATATATGCATACATAGGTAAATATTAAACACATATATAATTAAAATTAATATACATTGACTTATTTCTTTTACACACAAGTAAAACATGGAACCAAGTCCAGAGAAGCACCACAAAAATGATCAGAGGGCTGGAGAACCTCCCCTACAAGGAAATGCTGAGGGAGTTGGGGCTGTTCAGCCTGGAGAAGAGAAGCTCAGGAAAGCCCTCACTGCAGCCTTTCAGTACTTAAAGGGGGCCTATAAGAAAGATGCGGTCAAACTTTTTAGTGGGGCCTGCAGTGATAGGACAAGGGGTAAAGGTTTGAAACTAAAGGAGGGTAGATTCAGACTTAATATAAGAAAAAAATGATATGATGAGGGTGGAGAAAATGGAATAGGTTGTCCAGAGAAGTGGTGGATGCTCCCTCTCTGGAAACACTCAAGGTCAGGTTGGACAGGGCTCTGAACAACACGATCTAGTTGAAGCTGACCATGCTCATTGCAAGGGTGCTAAACTAGATGACCTTTAAAAGGCCTTTCTAACCCAAACTGTTCTAGATTATCTGCTTAGCCACAGCTCCCACAAAAACAAACAAACGAAACCTACCACAATACAAGCCAAAGCAATATAGAGCAAAAAGGTTGAAATACCTTCTGGTAAAACAGAAAGAAAGTTAAGTGTCCACTTCCTCAAAATGTGATGTGGAAAAGCAGTATTACCTCATCTTTAGGAAGAGTTACAGAACACAGATTGAAGTATTAAAGAAAAACAGAAGTTCTGCAAAGGACCAAGTTGAAAATGCGAAAGTGTGAAGGTAGGAATGGCAATATGATGGAGCCAGAACTGGAGAAAACTTCAAAACAAAACTACACCTTCACAACTCTACTTGTTCCACATCAGTGCTGTACTATAGACTGGCAGAGCTACTCTTCTAAAAGTACAACTCTGCCAACACTTGAGACTTCAGCCTCCCATTTTCTTTACTTAAAAAAAATATTCTAATCAAAGTTCTGAAAGTAAACTAGTCTAGATCTTAAACTCCTCATTGTGGTATACAACAAGAAGAAGAAAAAACCCTGAGAAAAAACTTTATGGAGAAATTTAAACTCTCCTGAGGTTGGCTGGCTGAATTTAGCTAAGACACTGCCAACTGCAGCAGCCTCTTGCACAGATTTTGGCACAAGACATTCAAAATGAAAGCATAAGACACAGATAAGCAAAAAAACCCCAAGCCAGTTTTAAGGTACAGCTACTCAGAAAAAAAAATTAATGGGCTAACATGATGTTATAGTTTTAGAATTTGTCAGAATTTTTTCTTTCCCTACCAACACACATGTGGGGAGCTGACACCCTTCCCTGACCAAGACCGGGTTAATGATCCGAATTCCAACCTGACGAATGGGAGGAGAGTTCTTTTGTTTGTTTTGGGAGTTGTTGGTTTTTTTTCCACTCACTTCTTAGGTGGTGCTTTTGAGAAGGAGGCACCTCAGAGGGACTCCTGAAGGTTTTGGCTTCTTTCCCTGCCTCCTGCTCCTAGCCCAGTGTGCCAAGAGCTTCAGAGGGACAGACAGTCTTTCATCGCTTTGGAGTCACTACAGTTTTTTCCTGAGGCACTGACGGCACCAATGTAGGAGCCCCCGGCCCCCTCTGCCCACCACAGGCCAGCGCCTTTCGGACGGAGGACAAAGGAAGGAGAGTCCATGCCTATGGGAGAATTTCACTCTGTCCCTTCAGAGACTCATTTCTTTAGAGGTTTTGGTTACAGAGTTATTTGTTCTGTTCTGGTGTTTTGGATATATATATATATTTTTAGTAGTTAAGAACTGTTATCTTTTCCTTCTACACATTTTCCAAATTAAAATTTTGTTTTACATTTAAAAAGAGGCGTGGTCAATTTGAGAAAGGAATTCTAAATTGTTTTAGTTCACTCTAACCTAAGACACATGAGCTTATAAATTTCCAGCTCTAGACCTTCCTAGTTAAAAATTTTCTCTTGGATAGTATGGAATAAAAACCAGTGAGATCAGAAAGGTCAAAACTATCAAATACAGTATTGGGATGGAATATGACATAAGACAGAAAACCAGGGCAAAACTGCATTTTTTTAATAACCTTTTAATATATACTATTTTTTAACTCTGTAAAATTATTCTAGCGACTAAAAAAAATATTCAAATACTAATAAAGGAAGCTGTCTAAATTTAATAAAGAGTGGGACAAAATCCGCATTCAAGAACTGTGTAATAGAAAACACCCAATGCATTAGAGAAGATCAGGAAAATAAAGGCAAATTACCTCAATCTTTTCAGAAAGCGGCCAATCATAGCTGCAGGAAACAAGAAACTACAGACTCACCGTCATAATCTCTACAGCGTTTCTTTGGCAGCGGAGGTCTTCCATAGGAGTTGTGATCCAGCTGCTCTTCATGGAACTCCGACCAGCTTTCAGTAGTGTTATTTCCATGATGAGCAGGAGCAATAACAGTAATAGTACTGCTCAGTGTAGGGACAGGGTAGTGGCCGGATGAAATATTTGTCACAGAAGAAACTGGAGTATAATTGTTCTCTAATGGATCTGCTCTATCCATGTCATATTTTGGCTTTCCCAAATCTCTCTCTGTAACAACAAAAAAAAGGAAAAATATATTAAGTGATTCCTTCTGCACATTTTCAAGAAAAGCAGTCACTAACCTGTGTAAGTATCTTAACTCAAAATACACACATGATAATTGAAATATTTTATAGGTTGCCCGAAATGCCTGTGGAGCCTCCACCCTTGGAGCTACCTATAACCCAACTGGCCCCAAGCAACCTGCTCCAGTTTATTTGCTTTGAGAAAAGGTGTTGGACTACATGACCTTCAGGTCTCCTCTAACCTCAACTATTCCATGATTCTACATTCCAAAGGTTTAACCAAAAGAGTAATCTGAGAAGTACATAGTCAGATACCGGGGTGTTTTAATAACAGCTATGTCGGCAGTAGAGCAGATACCCTATTTAGCTTCAGGCAGAGTACATCTTCTTTAGTGATGCACACATTCTAAAAACTTTGGATGGAAAGTTTTTCTGAATAAAGGGAAGCAAGGACGAGGAAAAGATAACCATCACTTGAAAACACTACAAAAGTTACAAATATTTAATGTTTCAAGACACTGTTATTGTTTTATCTTCAGTTTATGCTGCATTCAAATGCATATATTTATTGCATGCAAAGCTTTTTCACAGCAGGTGAAATAATTATGCTTGACACGTGTGGAACACTCCTGGGTAGATACAGCAAGTAAAATGACCTTTTATTCTGAATAAATACAAACTATTGTCTTAATTTTCTGATATTACCACCAAATAAACGGTAAGTGTCCTGATTAAGACAGAACAGTTATGTATAAGACAGGACAAAACCACAAATGACTCTCAATGCCCTTTCCTAATTTATCATTAAAAACTACTGAGGGTAAAGCATGCTTCTCAACTGAAAAAATGTCTCTGTTTTTAAAGAAGTTTAATTCTAAAAACTACTGTGCTGAAGCCTTCCGTCCTACAGATGTGTGCACAAATGCAAAATTTACTGTAATTATTTCAGTCCCTCCCTGTAACACCAAGAAGGGGACAAGACTAAAGATCTGGGCTGTACTGTTCCGCTTAACAAGTCATTTGCTGCCAAACAGGTAATTTCTGCCAGTTCTACCTCCATAGATAACTACCAATGTCTGTATCTCCCCCAAGCAGATTCCGAGCTCCCTAAAATTTAATGAAATGGACTTACATTGGATTTTTCTGCCTCTCTTAACAACAATGCTTCGAAATGGCCAGCATAGTCATCTCAATAGAAAGATATTACAGAAGAACAGAGGAAAAGAGAGGAAAACAAGCACTAAGAATACAATCTCATAAGCCTCATTTCCTCAGAAAGTAAAGCTAAATTTTAATGAAGAAACAAGAACAATAGAGGAAATTCTAGTCCATCTTGAACTTAGTTTTTAAGCTTACTGTCTAAATTTTGTAGGACATGTTCACAGTATTTTAGAGATCAACTGTTGGTACCTCTGCTTCGTGTTCTGCTCCGGCTTCTACTCCGGTCCCGATCACGGTCCCGCATTCTCTCTTTACTCCAACTTCTACTTCTACTCCTGCTGTAGCTCCGACTCCTCCCTCTTCGTCTGTTATATCGATCTCTATAGGAATCTCTTCTGGGAGGATTTCGGTCATAATCTCTCTTCCGAGAACGTTCATCTTTTTTCCTTTCATCGCGGCTTCTAAACATAAAATTAATCACAAGAACTATGAAGCCATAATTTAAAATCTTTACCATTAAAAACTTCAAGAAATGGCAACGAAAAATAATAAAAAAGCTAAAAATTCTATCTAACTATGGCTAGTCCCTTGCTCTCAGAAGAATGTTAAAATTCATTTGGTTTATTCATTTTACTTTTACCATCCATAAGATTTTAAAATATGTTAAAGTTTCTGTCCAATACTGCATCTTTCCCACACAGGAAACACCAAGAGTTATTGAAGGGAAGGCTTCTAAATTAAAATTCAAACTCAGCACTGAGCACAGTAAGTACTGTAATACAAACCACAAATCTAACACCAAAACGTATCATAAAACCCAAATGTGATACCTGTGCACAACTTGAGACAGGTTACACTGTCACTTACATACTCACCATTCATCCAGAGATGCATAAGAGCAATAAAAGTCTTTTAGGCTTAACAGGTGACAATACAGAAACAAAACATTTAATTTAGTAACATCATAAAAATGCAAATCCATCTGATGACTAGTATTATACAAGGTGTTAAGCAAAATTTATTACCTGCTATCTCTGTAGCGAGAACTTGACTGAGGAGGGCTGTGATTTAATCTTCTAGAGAACTTTTTCTCTCGCTCTTCCTCTTTAACAATCTGAATTTGAAGCATATTCATTATATCAAAACATGACTACACTAAAACCCAGACTTCTGCACAGCCAAATAAAACCAACAACTCAAAACACTGAGCAAAGTCAGCAGTAAAACTGAAACGTTTATCATCTAACATAATTAAAGAATTTTCATAATGTATTAAATTTCCATTTCTAGGAATATCCAAAGCATTGTTCGGAAGAAAATAAAGCAGAATAATCCATCCTTAGAGTGCTGCACTGAAAACACACCTGCTTTTGCTACGAGTACACACAAAGCCTTACTAATGTTTTGGGAAGATTCGTAAAGGCGTGGATGTCCAAAAACTGACAGCATGTGTGTTTCTTCATCAGAGGTTATCTAGTTCAGTTCACACTTAGACACTTCCATGGAGGCAATCCTAGGTTGCTGTTGAAAAGCATAAACCTACTCTTCTAGCTCTATGAACAACAAACACTTGCGACGGAAGGATGTTATATCTGGATCGAGCAGCTGACGGAATGAGGATTGCCATTTAGAATGGCAACATAACTACAACAGCAATTTTGAGCAGAGAACTAATCTAGGTTGTACTGTAACTCCTACACAACCTAAGAACTTCATGTACCTTTACCTAGTCAAAACCACTTGGGATTACCTTTGAAGCACCCATTTGTGTTTAGAAAAACTGTGCAGCGGTGCTCAATGTGCCAGGCACAAATCTTCTGACATTTGAATGCTGTCATGCAACTTGTAGGACTATTACTATAAAAAAGTAAACATTAGGAAGTAGAAACACATAAGCAAATTACATGAATGAAGAAAAAATACTTTCATTTAAATCAAAAATCAATGCCCACCTCTTCTTTTTTTGTCTCTTTTTCTTGGTGCTGAAAAAATTCTACTTTCAGACTTCCTGATGACGGCTGTTCTGGTGGAGGTAGGTAGCTTTTTGTATTCACAGCATCAAACAATTTTTCCACAAATATCTGCGTTTCTACAAGTAAAGCACATACAACCATCCATTATCCAAAACCACGAATAATGCTTGCTTTAACAATAAATAAAAAACAAAAAACTCAAGCAACAAAGCAAAATGAGCATTCAGCTAAAAGTTAAAACAATGAAGAGTATTTTCCTTAAATACTCTGCTCCCAATGTTACAAAAAGGACATTTACCGAGTCAAGAAACACGCCAATAATGACAATGTTTCTCAAAGGCTTTCAACATTTGAATTAATGTTTCTCAATGAAACATATGGAAAAATATTTCTGGAATATATATATATATTATATATAGAGAGCTTCAATATTTGTCCACAGAAGTTGCGCATACCCCATTCCTGGAAGCATTCAAGGCCAGGTTAGACAAGACCCTAAGCAACTTGGTCTAGTGGGTGGCACCCCTGCCCATGGACGGTTCCAACTAGATGATCTTTAAGGTCACTTTCAAACCAAACTGTTCTATACCTCTATGATTACTAACAGACACAAAACATATACCTAATATACACATACTGAGCCATATACCTGTGTTTTTTTAATTACTTAATGAAAATTGAATTACATTCTTCAAACAAACAAAACTAATAAAGAGATCAATGCACCATTCTAAGGCAAAAAATTGTTTAAATTAATTGAACAAGACAGAATTTTAACTCAACCTTAATTGTCATGACAAAGCCATACCTTTCTGAAGAAATACATCCAGCTGATCAACACATAAGGCCTTCAGTTCCTTTTCACTTTTATCCTTCTTTACCAAAGCCAGAACATATTTAGCTAGGGCAGATGGATCTGCATCACAACTGCAAATGGATTAGTTAAGAAAAAAAGAGGCAATTTAGTTACAGAAATTAATGTCTGAAACTGATATGACCTATACATACACAGGGCAAAATCACTTCCTGCCAGAGTAATTTAAAAATACTCAGAGGTGCTTTTCAAAACAGAACGGATATGCAAGATTGCTAAAATATCACTTTTCAAGAAAACAATTGCCTAGAATATTTCCTAACAATACTGCACAGAGAACATCAGAGTAAACTAGAACAAAGTATCTAGAATGAAACGGCATCAACTGCCTAAGAGTATTAAAACCAATTACAAATACAATGAATACTTCCATAATTTCCCAAAGATGGAATTGGTAATCCTGAATGTAATACTGACTGTTAAAAGGGGGGGATGAGCAGAAAAGGGGTAGGTGGGGGGTGAAAATCAGCCTCAAGAGAAACTCTCCTATATATACTTTTAAATAATTTTATTACTACTTACATATGAACACCATAAAAAGGAGACTAACTGAAAAACTTGGTTTTAAAAGCCTAAATTCATATATTAATCACAGAAATCTCCGCAACAGGTACAATGAAAGTCAAGGGAAATTTAGGGGATCATTATCCATTTGACATCTGAATTCAATCTAAAACTATTTACCAAGCACTTCAGTGTAGAAGCTGATGGACTCACGCACATCAACAAAGAGCTCAGAATGGAGTAAGCTGCACCTCTATATTCAGCAGAACATTATTTTATATAAGTGGCATACTTTTTAATATTGTTTCACAAATAGTAATCTATAATTAACTTTGTAGTGGTGCTTTAGAGGAAAACCTGCCAAGGCAAGTGAGACTACTCCAGAAAACCATTCATGCTTCATAATTCAAAAATGGTAGCTAATGAAATGGTGAGACATCGGTCTTAAACCATTTATACCATTATTAAGCATAAACCAAAGGAAGACTTAAGGCCCCACAAAAATCAGGCAGGATTTAAGGATGCACACCGGTCATGTGCCACAGACAGCCAGCTTATTTAATCAAAGTTACTACTAATGTTTTAAAGAACTACAACAAGAGGCAAAAACCTGCAATGATGCATCCTAACTGTACATTCTCTCTAGTAAAAATAACCCAGAAACAGGCAAAAGTCATCTGTGTTCAGGCAGTTGCACTGAATATGAGTATTACATAAATACTGTTCTAGCACAGAAGTCCAACAGTCACAATGAAGGAATAAAACAGAAGTTCCAAATCTCTTCCACGATAAATAAAATTTCAATTATGAAGCTTAATTATGAATCTGAATGTTGATCATTGAAATTACATGTATTTTGGAGACTAGGAAGAAACCAAATCCATCACCTTATTGCACCACCCAATTCCCTTCCTCAAAGAAACTTAACTCCTGCACAGCAAGCAACACCCCCCATGCAAACATATCCACTAAGCAAAGGAAGCTGATCTGTCAGCATCCATCCTCACGAAAACTTATGGACAGCCTGGGCCCAGCACACTGGGCCTGAAGTTAAAGGTCAGAGCTTCAAACATAACTCGGCATCCTCTAGAGAGCAGGCAGTAGCAAAATTTCATGCTTAAAAGCAACTTGAGATGCTAGGGGACGTACTACAGAATTCTGTGTTACCCTGCATAATTTATAGATACAGGACATGGAAGTCCACAGAATACATTCCAAAAGAACCTATGTATACTGAATGAACAAAATGAAAATATATACTGTAATCAAAAACCAGACAGCACACTGAAAATTCTCCAGAAATTTTTCACATCTGGTTTGACCCATTCAGATTTAACAATTCTTTACCTAGAAGAAAATTATGTCCAAGCACCAGGTCAGTCATCTTGGAAGTAAGCACATAACCTCCTACAGCAAGAGCAGTAGGACCGCATGGCCTCTTTTAATGCTGCTAGCACCTGAGCACACCAGCCAAGCAGATTATCCAGAAGCCCCAAGCTGAACAGTTTTCACCAAAGTCCATGAGGGTTTTCATTCAGTACAAGCCCCAGCAGGCTCTAAGATGAGCTTTTCGTAACTTCTCTACCCTTGAATTTGCAAAATATTAACTTTTTTTACTGTTCTTTCATGCAACTTCAATGGCACTTCGGAAGATTTTCAGTACTCTCCCAGTTTCACGCTGAATCATGCCTTGGAAAGATTAGTGTGCTGTTTTCACCAGAACAGGAACACCATTTTTGGGAAGGGGACAATTTTCACATGATTGTCCATGGTTTTTCTTCTTTCTATTCTCCACAAAAATCAGAAAAAACATTATAAGCTAATTTTTTTTTAAATTTCAATTTCCACAAATTTCGTTCTCATCTGATAACACAAACAGTAAGCTGCCACTGTTCAAAATCTGCTACAACTTATTTAAACAACACAAGTGCATTCAGAATTTAGTCGGGGGGGAGGGGGAAAAAAAAAAAAAAAAAGAAGAACATCAAGAGTCAGTTTAGAAAGTAAAAACCCACTGCTTTTAGCTACTGCAATGTACTTTAATTGTCCAGCGCCTGTAGTATTGACTATATGACAACCTCATATTTAGTTTAAATCAATTCCTCTCTCATGAGCAGGATAGAAAATGGAAAATCTTCTCTAGAAAGCCACCTAGATTTCAAAACACATAACAAAAAACCATCATGACACCCCCTCAAAAGATAAACAAAACAAGCTGCAATAGCCCCACTCCTGAAAAAAAAACACCAAAAACTGAACAAAACCCACAAAAAACCCACCACTAAACACAAACAAACAAAACCTGTTTAAAGATAATGAACAATTAGTGCTTTCACCCCTCCCTGCTCTGATGGCTTCAGAAACCTTAGCAGCAGTGTCCACCGAGGACTTGAATCTAAGCACTCAAGTCCAAGATACTCTCAAGAAAATATCCTCACTAAAAATGTATTCTTTGGTACCAAAACACAGGATCACTTTCTCTCGTCACGCTGTCTTAGCATTGGTCACTCTGAATGCAGGACAACCGCCTATGAAAAATGCGAAACAGTTGTGCTGAATTCTACTATTACTCTTCAATGTGTACAGGGGAATTTTTACAACAGGAAGAACTTACATGCTTTCAAGTTAGAATTCTGTATTTCTTTTGGCTATTCAACAAATAATAATTTTTTTAAAAATACTAACAGACGAATTACTCCAAATTGATACTAATTAAGCAATAATGAATACAATGCATTTTGTGCTAAAGTGAGACAGAGAAGATGTTTTTGTACATTAACAGTATGATTTCATGTGCTTTCTTTTCACTTTTTAAAATTAAGCTGCAAATGATCATTACACAGTCAAAGGCTGACTTCCTTTTTTAAGTACTGACTTGTAACAGAAGTCTCCTCTTCTGTATCTCTTGTTCAAAGCTTGAAAAAACCCACAATTGATCTGTTTTCTCCAAACTACTGTGATGGTCACATCTGTTTCTGGAAATAGTAGTATAGATCTAGCAAGATTATAATCTGACTTTTACTACTTTTCGAACTCTCATAAATGCCTTTTTTTCAGATGATGCTAAAATTAAATTGCTAGCAACCTCAAGTGGTGGAAGAGAGGAGTAACTGGCCTCATGCAGCAAAAACAAAACTTAAAGTTTACAAACCTGTGAATACAGGTCTCCATGAAAATTTCAGTTCTTTATAGCTACTAGAGTTCTGGACATCTTTAATGGTTTTGTTTGGGGAGAGTCTTTTTTTTTAATGTAATTTTTTTCTACTTTTTCATTCAAGTTGAATTCTGAAGTATTGTGTATAAATTCCCCATCCATGGGTTTAGTCAAAATCTGCTGGTTTGGATTATAGGGGCCTTGAGTTTTTCTGATAAACAAGTTCTTATGCTCTCAAGTTTGACTCTATTTTCTTACAGAACAGCAGTCTTTGTACATGAATAATATGCAATATGCTTACTCTGTGTTGTGCACACATGGATTTTTCACCCATTTTGAGCTAGCTCTATCAGTTATTCTAAACCTCTTTGTCTTGCATTTTATGCTCTTATAGTCCACATTGTTCTGTAACAAGTAATGCGAGATTAAAGAAAACATGAAAGGCACCCATGCTGATGGCAGCAGAATATACTCTGCAGCATAAGGATTTATCATACAGTATATATCATACTATACTCTTGCAGATTATATGTCTTTAATTGACAAGTCAGGAAAATCAGAATACCACCAACACACTTCAAATACACTACGTTGCACTCAAAATAAAAAATAAATTCATATTTTGATTCCAGTGCTCACTGAATGATACACATTTTCAATTGTTAAATAACAAATAGGTTTGAATTTATAGCTAAACTTGAACATGGCGTGGTACATCACAGTCCTGAACATAAATGTAACCTGTGCATTAAAACCGTGACAGACGTTTTTTCTTAACTTCATTCTTATGCTAAAATCTGGCTACTATGAAAATGTTCAAATGCCCTGAAACATGTAAAACATTTCCCAACTCTGACTCCCATTTTTCCATTTCTTCAACATTCTGCAGCCATGTACTGCAAGCACTAATAAGCATCTGTAATCTTATAAATTTCTACTCCTGTTTTTACTTTCAAGTGTTCTTTAGCAAACAAACACCAGCTGGCACAAGTAATCTGAATTCATTTTCACTGCAGCAAGTACATCCCAGTGTGTGTTACAATTAAACACCATAACATGTTTTCTTACACCCACTTTCTGAATACCTAAGATCATAACAATGCTAAATGTTTTTACCTCAAGTAATGCTTTTTTTGCAGTCTGTATTCTCTAAATCAGAGAATATACTGTCTACTCGTCTCTATTAAACAAAGGCGACTGCTCATGTAACCCTGCTTTACTAAACAATATTTAAAATGGAAGAATTCTCTTGCTAGATCTCTACCTGCCCTTCAGAGAATTATATGACTACCTCCAATTGGTCTGCAGAAGATAAAAGCTTCAAAAAGGAAAGTAATACACAATCAAATATTTTGTTCAATCACAGGATGAAGAGTTCACAACTGCAACAAAGCTCAGATTGTTTCTGATCTCATCTGCTTTTGCAGTTATTATCTGAAACTACAATTTCAAATAAAGATGATAAACCAGAAGAGAATTCTCAGAGTAACTTTAATCCTTAATTTATTTTTTTTTTAATGATGAATAATTGACAAGGGGAAAGCAATTTGGCTGAAGAGGACCCAATGCCCGAACAGTCTTTTCTTCTCATTAGAATACTTTGCAATTCATTACACACTTCTCAATCTAACCATTTCCAATATTCAGATTTACATATTTTAAAATATAAAATATATTCAGAAAACCTACTTTGACTTTTATAATCACCATGCAATTACAGACATCAACCTTAACTTAGAAATGCAGTGTTTGTGGAATACACTAAGGGTGTTTGCAAAAACACGTTACTGCTGTAGCTGTACATAAAAAAGCCCTTATCAGCACAGGGCTTATACTGAAAGACTTTGCTAAAACAGTTAAAATAATTTTAAAAGGCAGATAAGCTAAACTAGCAAAATACCTTTGTACATAAGTATCTCAGAACAATTTTAAAAGATTCTAAATACAAGTATCTCTCAATCCTTAAGACAGAAAAACGACAAAGTTTTAATACGGTATGCTGAGGACATATTTTGCCAGGTCAGTGCCCAATAAGGTGTTTCAGCATCAGTACAAAAACATATTCAAATGAAAGACAAAGCATGCTGTTTATTTGAGTATTTTTATTGTAAAAGGTATGACAAGGGGAGTGAGATATGAAAGCCTGTTGGGACTAAATATTCCACTATCAACTGAGAGATTCAGGCATGTCTCCCCAACAGTGCTCTGAACACTCCACCAAGCAAATATTGAACATAAGGACACAGTAACTCCTGTTTGAGTGCTCAGATCTGCAAGAAAAAAAAAGAAAAAAAAAAACAAAACAAAACAAAAAAACCACAAATAACCCCCAAAACCCCACACCATGTGATGAATTCTTAAGCCAAGAGAAGGAAGCAATACAAGGAACTACAAAATGACAAGCAGACTCAAGAATGACAGTTGTGAAGTTCATAATAAACCNTCTGAAACTACAATTTCAAATAAAGATGATAAACCAGAAGAGAATTCTCAGAGTAACTTTAATCCTTAATTTATTTTTTTTTTAATGATGAATAATTGACAAGGGGAAAGCAATTTGGCTGAAGAGGACCCAATGCCCGAACAGTCTTTTCTTCTCATTAGAATACTTTGCAATTCATTACACACTTCTCAATCTAACCATTTCCAATATTCAGATTTACNCCAATAAGGTGTTTCAGCATCAGTACAAAAACATATTCAAATGAAAGACAAAGCATGCTGTTTATTTGAGTATTTTTATTGTAAAAGGTATGACAAGGGGAGTGAGATATGAAAGCCTGTTGGGACTAAATATTCCACTATCAACTGAGAGATTCAGGCATGTCTCCCCAACAGTGCTCTGAACACTCCACCAAGCAAATATTGAACATAAGGACACAGTAACTCCTGTTTGAGTGCTCAGATCTGCAAGAAAAAAAAAGAAAAAAAAAAACAAAACAAAACAAAAAAACCACAAATAACCCCCAAAACCCCACACCATGTGATGAATTCTTAAGCCAAGAGAAGGAAGCAATACAAGGAACTACAAAATGACAAGCAGACTCAAGAATGACAGTTGTGAAGTTCATAATAAACCTGAAAAACTTCACGTTTAAATAGCTTACTAAGATTGCCCATCCTGCTACTTCACCTTCCTCAAATGTTTGCTAACATGACAAAGCACAGAATGCATAAACATAGGTATTCGAGATTTCCTACATATCTGTAAAGCTGAAATCTTCTAATCTATTAGTTTGAAGAAATGTCTGATATATCTATGCTCAGACATTTTCCCCTCAGAAAAAACACATTTCCAATACTATAAAGTTCTTCACATCGCAATTTGTCATTTAAGTCTGTTCTTAAAAACTGAACTAGCCACTTCGAACTGGAGCCATAAAAGAGTAAAAATTTCTGGTCATTTTTTAAAAAGTAGCATCTACAGTACTTGGTGCAGATCTGGTACTATGGGGCTGTAGCAAACACTGTAGAAACCAGTTTAACAGTAAGGTAAATCCTTTATTTTGCTAGAAATCTTAGTGGCAGGACAAAAGAAACTGCTGCTTAAATTTTACAGTTATTAGACAACAACTCAAGCATTACACAGAAAATTAATTTGGTTTTTTAAAGCTTTTGGGAAATACAGCCTAATTCACAATTTTCTACATGTTTTTCCCATGAAAAAAAATCTAGGATTCCGAAGTCTACCCTCTGGTGAAAATATCTGGAAGACATATGCAAATTCCCAAAGGCAGTATTTAACTATATATTATGTAACCTTTTTAACAATCTGGGGGGAGAGGGCGTGTGGAAAAGGGGAAGAACCCAGGAAAAAAAATCCCATGCTGTAGCTGTTAAACCATAAACTCTGTAACTTGACAGTTTCCACAAAACGAACAGTTACTCACTTAGCTGATAAACCGTGCTTGGAAGAGGGAGAATACTGAAGACAGAAAAACTTCTACAAAGTTTCCTTGTAATGAACACACTAATTGTCCTTTTCAATACATTTCATCCTCTTTATTTCAAGCTAATGCAAAGACTCCCAACTGAGACTTCACTTTGGACACATTACTTTTTTAAGATGGTAAAGAAACCACATGAGGGTTTTTCTGGTTCAGTTTTAAAATTCATGTACAAACCAAAGAGGTGCTGCAAGTCCTGAAACTAGTTCCTTGACAAATTTAAACTACCACAATACACTCAAATCTCAAAAGCATGTCTGAAGTCCTCCAGGCAATGAATGGTCATCCTGTAAAGGAAATTACGTCTCGATGCATGTTACTTGTCATACTCTGATCCTGAAAATTAATAACCTAGATTTCAGAGTTTAATTTCGTTGTCAAAATACTGCTCAATTCTTGAGCAGCCAAGATGGATGTGGCTATATTTAAAGTCTGAGAGAAATGCACCGTACTTGCAGGGCTGAGTGGCTGCAGAAAGACATACATTGCATATTGGGCAGTGCAGCTAGTCCAACTCAGGCAGTTGTACCATTCTGTTATTTTGTTACTATAAAAATCTATTAAAAGCTACAGTATTCAGTAAATAAAATGAATGACGGACTCGTTTAGCAAGATCCAGCTTTTATCTTGAGGCACTACTGTGGATGAGAAGGACGACTCTTACGATGCTCATTTTCATTAATTCTCTAACAGTACTTAATGTAATAAAAACACATCAAGGAATGCAACAGCCTCCAATGCTATGTAAATTACTGATGTAGTTAGAACAGTTCAAAGTTACATTACACTCAGATATGACACATTCATACAGCTGTAATCAGCAACTGGCAGCCTGAAATGCCACCCCCAGGCTCAAGACAGCTCTCATGAGGTAGAACAGCTGTCAGCTTCCTGGCTGTCCAACACACATTCAATGCAGAAAGCAAAATTCATCACAGCATCTCTATGACTTGCACTGCAGTCAGGGGTTTCCACCTCACTGCTGATGTTCACTGTAAGAACAAGAAAGACTGCCCGTAACAGGAATAATTTTCTCCATTTTATTTTCTGCTTTCAACTATACCTAATAATACCAATATTTTAATTCTGACATAGTATCTTTACACAGAAGCTTGGCAGTATCAGCACTTTAAGCCAGGAACTCCAATTTCTCAAACACAGTAGCTCTCCTTAAGTTAGTTGAACAGACTATCAAATTCCATAACACGTTAAAAAATAACAACTGTTAAAAGTGACATGCCAATGATGTGTATTTGTGCTTTATTTATCTTAGCTGTAAACAGCTTCATGCAAATTGTTAACAAAGTAAATGAAATAAAGAGAAACATCTATTGCTTTTGAACTTCTTAGGAAGTTTCAAGGGAAATGAGAAAGCTCCTGGTGGGCCAATGAGTGCTACTGGTGCGCCACATGTATGCAGAAAGGAATGAAAGGCTTTTTCATTTTAACTTATTTCTGTTCTTTCAATGTCTTGGACTATTAGCATATTCCTTGTGCCACTATTTAACCTCTCCTTTGCTACCTTTCTTCAGTAACTGTGTGAAGCCAAGTAAAAAGGGTTGAAAAGCATGACAAACAAAAATAAAATAGTGAAGGCATAACTGAACACTAGAGTACACTGATCGTTTGCCATTAAATATTCCAATGATAAATATACTCACAATATTCTTTAAACAATTTTTATTCCATCTGACATAGATAGTTACAACACCACGTTCACTTCTAGAACCAACCAATGCAGAAAACCTCTCCATTTCAATGAGGTATGTCTAAATAATATCTACAGCAACGTTTATGAAGTATTTCATCTTCCTTGCAGGTTTTCGTACAGGAACAAGCCTTCATAAAAATGTAAATACAGTGAAGTGGAAAAAATTAGATATGGGAGCCTTAATCAAGTTGAAAGTAAAATTCAGTGGGCCAGAGAAAGATTTTAATTAAATTTATTTTACAAAAAGTAATTAAAAACAAGAAAAATTTCCACTGGAGAGAAGTAGGGCAAGAGGAAGAACATTACAGCGTCTTAAAAGCAAAATGGTGAGTGCAGCATTAGCACAAAAGAGCTAGTTTTTTTCACAAGTAGAGATTCAAACAAATTCAAGGGGAAAAAAAAAAAAACAACAAAACACTGAAGAAACCTCTACTTGGATCTTTGCCAAACCAGAACCTGATATTCCAGCAAGGACTATATACACAGTTTATATAGTATCTGGAATGGACTTGCAGAAAAGAAACCCATCACAATAGACATGGCTTAATGAGTGCCTTGTTAGTAGAGAAATAAAGAGTGACAAGCATAAGGTCATACTCCAAGTTTAACATTATTTTCCAATGCTTGACAGAAACCACACCACGGACAAGAAAAGTGTGTAACACTAGAAAATAGGCATACTGCTGGTAGCAAGCAACAAGGATGACAGGCAGTAAATGTCTTCTTTACAGAGCTAACTGGAGTTGAACATGCAAGATAGTTCTAGTCAAACACAGAGTAGCCACAGCACAAAAAAGCCTCTTGCCACTTTGTTTACACTGGTACTACATATACATAGCTGTATCTGCAATGGCTCTGTGTGTGTATTTAGCAATTTTCCGTACACCAAACAGAGTTGCTCGGAGAGTTATTTCCAAAACTACAAAATCAGCCACTCCTTGGAAAACTGTAGCAAGTTACTAGAGACCTATCACCACTCAAGCAGAGCTGGACTGTGCAAATGCACCAGCATGGTAGCATTTACAGTTTCTGCCTCACTGCAACAAGACAAAACTCAGATAAGGCCTCTTTGTATGGATGATCACGAAGGCTTCGCCACAGGCATTAGACCACTAGTCCAAAACAAACAAACAAACCCAACAGCCCACCAGTAACAAAAAATTCCAAATCTTAATCCTGCATCACCCTTCTACTCCCTTCTTGTCTATGGACAGAGTTTCCCAGAGGCTCCGCATGAAAGCAATCCAACAACCAAACGACGCCCAGTTACATTATGTAACACACTTGTTTCGTTATACTAAAAAGTTAACATTTCTAAAACAGTTTAAAGAAAAAATGAAACCTTTTTTTATGGCTACTGCTGTATTATTATTCTGAAACACTATGTTTTAAAAGTACATGCATTATGGCTTTTGGAATAAGCCATACATCCCGATTAAAATATGCTAGCTGTTTGGAAAGGGCAACTTGGAAAGTATATCACATTCTAACTCCTCAGTTCTACATAACTAGCACATAAACACAGGTCGAAGTATGAATGTGTAAAATTTATTTATGTTTCTTCTTAAATGCACTTCTCCCCTTAAAACTACAGATACCACCCTCATAATGATCTAATACAGTGGCACCCTCCTTAGTTTAGCTAGTAAATTAAGCTACATACCTTGCAGCTAAAGGTTTCTGAGAGAGGCACTTGACAGAAACAGTTGGCACCTCTTTGGTTCATTAACACAAAAAGACAAGTCAAAAATCATTTTTAGGCTACAGCAACAACTCCAGAGGATCAGCACTTACGGCCTCACTGTATTAGTACTGCACCAACAGCAGCAGCTTCTTCAGAAGTAACTGCACACTGAAATTTTCATACAGCCAGAAGCTACGGCTGCAGGCGCGTTTCAGCCAGCCAAGATCAGATAGCCGAGATCAGAAGCACCTCCAAGAGTATCTGACTGCTAGGAAATGGTGACATATCTCCACCAATTCCAACATCTATTCAATAATGCAGTTACATTCAACTGTCATTCAGTTTTCTGCAGTGTCCTATGTAACAGCCGCTGCTGGTTCATTTCCTCCCAAACCTAAAAATTCATGGAACTTCACATCCATCAGACCAGCAATTCCCTAGCCTGCCTCCTAGTTTTCGAGAACAAAAACATTTGATCTATTCATACACCACGTTTAACTTAACAGAAACACGTTGGTCCTTTTAGGGAAAAAAAAAAATTACATTGATCACAAAAGCTGAAAATCCCAATTTCACCCTTTAACTGCCGACTGTTGCTAGCAGATCTCACGGTTTAATATTCCAACAGAGAAACATGGAACAGCCTAAATCTGTTCCAGGCCTCTTAACCATCACACTCTAAAATACTGACATCAAACTGGTGATTGTCATTAACAGCATATTCATGCAAAAAATGTATCCAGAGACTAACAGTGAGTATCATGCAGCAGAGGACTGCTGAACCTACTACGCCAGAACACAACATGCTCTGTTATTCGAATATTATATTGAACCAAGAAGAAGAGTAATTCACCTTCCCAAGACTGTACCTTCAGAGATGATGCTCTTTTTTCCCTCAAAATAAAAACCTTAACAGTCAAACCTGTTATTACAAAGACACTCAGTATAATTTGGTGCAGGCCAAATTCAAAGTCCACTGAAATTAAGTTTAAGATTCATCTATTTCAGTCTGGTCTGGATATGGCCCTATGGAAAAAAAGAACACCACTACTGCCCCCAAAAAACCCAAACAAAAAACAATCCAAGTGAAGCTCTCCTAAAGATATCACAGCATTTTACAACTTTTTCAAGCTATCTCACTTAAGTCACACAAACTATACCTGCACATACACAGACTTAACTAATGGCTATGGATAAAGCAGACTCCCTACTCCCCCGCCCCCCGAAAGTTATCGAAGTAAAACGGACAGTGGGCAAACATCTCAGAACAGAAGTTAACACCAGAATGAATTCAGAAGTTCTAATTCATTTGACTTAAACCAAACGCCAGTAATTTAATTCAGACGTGTTAAAGGAGCAGTTAAAAATGACAAAATAAGGGTATGCTTTGATCTAAAACTTCTATAGGCAACATATTTCCAGAGGACGAAATCTTTAAAAATTAAGTTCACGCCTCCATTCCACTAAAATATCATTCAGAGAAGGAAGACGAGGAGGATTTGCAGAAGACCCCCTCTTACTCACATGAATGTTATGCTTAAGAGGCCACAGAGGTATTCACAAATAGGCAAATTATTCTCTGGGGCTCCTACTCCCAAGCTCTCTTATGATGCAATTTTTATTTGGGAGAGGGGAGGAAAACAAGAGACAGCCAAATACTCAAAACAACTGAGAACGATATGCGACGAGCCAACAGAAAATGCTACGGGAAGCTTCCAGGTCTTGCACGGCGTCCCACTGGCACCTGAGGTGTCTCGGAGCAGGTGACTGGACAGAGCGGCGGGCCGTGCTTATTAAGGCGGCCTCTATGGGGGCTGAAGGGGCACAGCGAGCTACACACGCAGGCACAGCGTCTCCCGCTTTCCCTGGGCTCCAAAGGGAAACAAGAACGCGGTCGCTAGGGGGTGAGGGGGAAGCTCCATCCTCCGGAGAGAGACGGTCCTCCCTCCCAGCCGAGGACGGCGATGGGAGAGCGACGCGGCCCCTCGGAGGGCGCCGCGGGGGTACCACCCGGGGTGCCCTCGCGGGCCTCTCCCGCCACCACGTTCCGCTCCCCCGCGGAGCCCCATCTTTTGCAAAGGGAAGGTTCATTTCGAAGGGGTGGGACGGGGAGGAAGGGTCGCGGCTACTCACATGGGCTCCAAGGTTTTGCTGAGCCAGGATTTCAGCGCCTCGAAGTTTTCTATGATCATTTTAACCACCA
>VWZG01003456.1:10740-21381 GCA_013396735.1 Grallaria varia | reverse complement strand
AAGAGTCTTTTTGTTAAAGCACTGGAATTAATAGCCTTTGAGATTTATGAAGGGAAACATATTGGTTGCTCTTCAGTACTACCCCTTACAAAAAACCTTAACCTGTTTTGTCAGGCCAAAGAGAACAGAAAAACAGCTGGAGTCTCATCCTCCATAGAAATTTACCTATCCGTTTTATAAAGTAAACAGTGAGGTTTCAACTGCAGCTCTGGAAGTCATCAGCTACACTATAACAAACAAATAGTCTTGTTTCTGGAAAGAGAGTTTGCACACATGAACACATATGGATCTGCTGTAACACTGGAAATACAATCACTAAGTTAATAACCTTGCCAATAATAAGAGTATTTATCACTCAGTAATATGTAGTATAGGTTTTTTTCCATTTTGATGAACTATTTCATCCTTCTTTTATTGATCTGGTATAATTATTATCTATTCCCTTTTAGATGCTCATTNCCCTTTTAGATGCTCATTTTTTTTTCTCTCTTTTACAGAATTCAGTTCTTTTGTTTGTTTCTTACTTTTCTAGATTATCTGTCATTGTAGGCATTTGTCTATAGTGACATTACAAGTTTGCTTTTTACCTCATTTTATCTAACCCCAAATAATGCACAGAAAAGATCAAATTCAACTACAAATAAATAACCTGAATTAAATAAAAATATTTAATATGTTTAAAATTAAAACATGTGAAAGAAACCACACCAAATCAAGTTACACTGGGTACCAGACAAAGAGGGTGTTATTCATATCAAAGACATTGAATTAATATCATCATACAAGTTAATTAACTGTCTTTCCTTTAAAAACATTAATTATAAGATTTCCAGTGGTTTAGAAAATATGGATGATGAAGTATGAGGACCAGCGGCCATCATCTAAAGTATGGAAAATGTCTTTACCTAAATGTTTTTGAATACATGAGGAGACTGATTGAGAGCAGACAAGGGTATAGTGAGGTAAATAACTGACTCCACTTTCAATAAGCTTGATAAACAGGAGTCTGCAAGAAAACAGGTTACTCACTTTTTATGCCATGATGGTCTAGGATCTGTGTAAAAAAGTAATAAAATTATACACTAGGAGATTTCCTATTTTGAACAGATATTTGATCTATTGTGGTGTCTCCCTGGCATTTCCATGGCTGGTGCAAAGACTCCAGCTGTTTTTCTGTTCTCTTTGGCCTGACAAAACAGGTTTTTTGTAAGGGGTGGTAGTGAAGAGCAACCAATATGTTTCCCTTCATAAATCTCAAAGGCTATTAATTCCAGTGCTTTAACAAAAAGACTCTTAATTGCATCAGAGGTGTAAGAAGTTCAATTAACGTGTCTGTTTGCTCTAATTACTCTGATCTTGATTTTATAATGCTGTAATTTCAATCTGTTGATTCGGGGCAATTTTCTCCTCCAACTAGTTTTCTTAAGCCTCCAGACACTTCAGGCCTCTTTTATTTTGTGCCTGTGTTCTTTCTGTCTGTAATCTCTGGTTTTGCTTGGGAAATTGTCCTCCAGGAGCACTTGGGGGACACCTGCAGCTTTGACACTATTTAGGTCCAATATAACACTATTATGTCCTGGTTAAAAAAAAAAGGTACAGATTATAAACGCAGACTGTCCTGTCTACATAAAATCACAGAATTATAGAACATCTTGGGTTGGAAGTGACCGTAAAATTCATCCGGTTCCATCCGGCCTGCTGTGGGCAGGGACACTGTTCACTAGACCAGACTGCTCAGAGATCTGTACAACCAGGCTTTGAACACTATAGGGATCGGGCATCTGCAACTTCTCTGGGAAACCTCTTACTGTGTCTCACTACCACAACAGTAAAGAATTTCTTCCTAATATCTAATTTAAACCCACTCTCTTTCAGTTTGAAGTCATTCCCCTTGGTTACATCGCTCATCATCATCACCATCATGGCTAGGTTTCGTGAACAAAGATTTGGGAAGGGCTCTACCCACACTTGCTGCAAGCGCGTTGATGGCTAAAAAGGCCGATGTGAGATAGGCAAGTCCGGCTGCAAAAGGCACAGTGGAAATTCTCCATAGGCGGTGTTGGCGAGGCATGGTTCTTTCTGCATTGTCTTTTCTCCTCAAGTCTGATTGTGTGTGTTCTCAAAGGAAGCAGCAGCGTTATGGGTGGTGTGTCTCCATGCCTCCTGATTGCAGGCCAGAGTGGACCATTGACACAATTAGATCACCCCAAAGCCTTCTGAACATTCTCTCAGCCTTTCCTCATGAAAGAGGAGCTCACCCTGCTAATCAACTTGGTGACCCTCAGTGCCTTTTTCTCACACACTGTAGCTGCATGAATGGAACCAAAAGAATATCCTGTGCAGCACCAGCTTGCCTCTTGTGAGGTCCAGAAGGCAAATATTGAAACTACCAGCACTTTCTACCTGAAATTGCATTTGGTGTTCTCTTCTCAGAATCCTACCTGTCCATCCAAGATCTTGTTGGAAGATGTTCCTTCGGCCTTTAAAAAGGGGAAGGTGTTAGGAATCTTCTTGTTACAGTTCATGAGTCAATCCTTTCCTTCTTTTCATTTTATACCTGAATTAAACTTTTGTTTAGAAGGAATTCTCTTGGTCCCTTAATGATTGAATGAATTCAGCTGGGAAGTTAAAGGTGAGAACTACTAATGCTTTTCTGTCAACCACTTCAATTAGTCACTTGTTCATACTGGACTTCCCTGAAATTGTCTCCTCTGCTCTTTACTACCCACTTGCACTTTACCCTCCTGTTAGCCTGAAAGTTTGCGTTATTTTGATAGTAATCTTTCAATCATCATCATGGCTAGGCTTCACGAACAAAGATCTGGGAAGGGCTCTACCCACGCTTGCTGAAAGCGCGCTGATGGTTAAAAAGACCGATGTGAGATAGGCAAGTCCGGTTGCAAAAAGCACAGCAGAAAGTCTCCATAGGCGGTGTTGGTGAGGCACGGTTCTTTCTGCATTGTCTTTTCTCCTCAAGACTGTTTCTGCGTGTGTTCTCAAAGGAATCAGTATCCTTATGGATGGTGTGTCTCATGCCTCCCGATTGGAGGCCAGAGTGGACCACTGATGGTAGTCAATATGGGCAAGGATGAGGAGTCCTTGTATCTCCTCTTTGGGCCTCCTCTCTTGCGACAGCCAGAGGCAAGTTCACCATAGAGCACAATCTTAGGGAGGCGATGATCCTCCATCCTGGAGATGTGCCCTGGCCAGCACAGCTGCATTCTCAGCAGCATGGCCTCAATACTGGTGACTGCTGCCTGTTCAAGGACAGACACATTGGTCACATAATTGGACGAGGGAATGTTTAGGATTGTACAGAGGCAGCGCTGATGGAAGTGTTCGAGGGGACACAGGTGGCAGGGGTAAATGTCCCATGATTCAGACCCATATAAAATGGTAGACATTACAATGGCTCTGCAGACTCTAAGCTTTGTACTTCAGGTGTTTATTGTGCCTGGCTCTTTTATGGAGTTTTCCAAAATCTCTGTATGCCTTTGCTAACCTGAATCATTCAGTAGGGAAAAGATAACATGCTACAAGTCAAATGAGCATGTAGATAATGAACCAAAGCATTGCTTCTTGTGCAATAGCTGGTACTGGTTCTAGAGGGCTGTAAATAACTATAGAGTGTATACTGAAGCCAAATTTATATTGACAGTGGGGGACTCAGGGGTTAGAAGTTTTCAGATGACTTTTATCCAGTGGTAAGTTGTGGATACTATTCTAAAATTGGGATACGGGGATGTTGTAATTTGTGACAGAGTGTCACAATGATACAGCAGTGTCAAATCTTCCCATCGTTTCAGAAGGTTTTTCAGTGTTTCCAGCTGTGGGTAAATCCATGAGGAGCTGGATTATGTCATAAAAATAACGGCAGGCACATATGTCTGAAAAAGCAAGGCTGTTAAACAATTGTTTTCTATTCAGACTGTTAGAGATAATAGTAATTACAACTAAAAGTATTGTGTTGATTCTTCCCTGCCAAGGTGACNACATTCACACAAATGGATACTGTTCTTTATGAATAAAGAGAGCATACAAAATTGCTGGATGAAGAATGATAATCTGTCTAAATTATTTTCTGAGAGTGTAGCATACTGGGTGATTAACCTTATTGGCATCTTTCTTCCACTCACAGGCTGCAGTTCTGGAAAGGGATTAAGTCAGAGACAAAGCTTTCATTTTTTGAGAAAATGCTCATTCTGTTTTTTGGGGTTTTTTTTCCCANTTATCCAGTGGTAAGTTGTGGATACTATTCTAAAATTGGGATACGGGGATGTTGTAATTTGTGACAGAGTGTCACAATGATACAGCAGTGTCAAATCTTCCCATCGTTTCAGAAGGTTTTTCAGTGTTTCCAGCTGTGGGTAAATCCATGAGGAGCTGGATTATGTCATAAAAATAACGGCAGGCACATATGTCTGAAAAAGCAAGGCTGTTAAACAATTGTTTTCTATTCAGACTGTTAGAGATAATAGTAATTACAACTAAAAGTATTGTGTTGATTCTTCCCTGCCAAGGTGACAAAGTCTTTCAAAATCACTTGCTGACAACAATAAATACATACTGAAGTATCGTGCTTGTGTCATAGCTATGTTTGTGTACAAATGTTAGTGAGGAAAAGTTTTGGGATTTGTTAAACCAAGAATTACAGCTGAAAAAAACCAGAAAATCCATTACATATTGAAATAAGACTACATTCTCCAAACTTCAGAAGACTGGATGTTTTCCTAGGATGTTTAGGGAACACATATTTTCCTTTACAATGGCACATTTTTTCTTTAATATTATCAGCATATCTTACTTTGTGAATAAAGGGAGATGAGAGTGCTAGGATTTCTTTCTTTTTGTTGAAGAATGTACATTCACACAAATGGATACTGTTCTTTATGAATAAAGAGAGCATACAAAATTGCTGGATGAAGAATGATAATCTGTCTAAATTATTTTCTGAGAGTGTAGCATACTGGGTGATTAACCTTATTGGCATCTTTCTTCCACTCACAGGCTGCAGTTCTGGAAAGGGATTAAGTCAGAGACAAAGCTTTCATTTTTTGAGAAAATGCTCATTCTGTTTTTTGGGGTTTTTTTTCCCATTGGAAAGCAGAGATAAGCACTACAATCCCATTTGTAGGCGTGTTTATATGTAAATGTGAGTGGCACATCTATGTGCATCTGCTAATATCTAAAATCTTTGGAACTGTGAGGCAGGAGAGGTGGAGGTGAAAGAGTAAAGAGTTTCTGATATGTGCCAGACTCCTGGTAAGGACTGTCATTTTGACTATGGATGGCAATATCTTCAGAATGCAAGTGGTGTTTGTATGTGTGTTTTGTTTAAACACAGAACAAAATAGACCTAGGGAAAAATATGAGCAGTGACCAGTCTCTGTAACTTGTATGGCTTTTCAATATTTTGTGGAACAAATAACTATTGAAATCTGAGCACACAAAGCATGTAGAGAGTTTAGTAATGACAGACAGTGTTAGCACACTGTAATTAACATAGGGTGGTATAATTTATAAGGAATGTACTATGCAGTTTAACACCAATGCAGAGAAAAGGGGAGGAGAGAAATTGTTAATCTGCAAAATCAAAGTGTCTCTTATCCTTTGATGTAAACATTTCATTTTCAAATGCTCATTACATTTTTTGTCACTAACAAAAGGCCTCTGTCATTACAAGTTAACACAGTGGCAAGCAACAATGAGTCATGAAGATGGCCTCTGTCCTTTTGCCTCCATATTAATCTGAAAGGGAAAGTCTCAGCAGACTGTTTTTACTGTACATAATTAAGCAATTCTGAATGCTCAGTGAAACTTGAATGGTATGGCATAAAGCCTGGTAATATGACAGTTAATGAGATGAGACTTAAACTTATTTAGCCTTTATAATAAGTGAAAGCTTTTGCCTTCAGATTCAGGGCAGACATATCCTGAAGTATTCATTAAAGAAGCTAAAAACAACAACCAGGGTACCTGTTCTGTGTGTCTGTTTTATGACTCTGCTGAAGAAAGGAAAAAGTAGGTGAAATTATTTTTAATTATACTTTTTAAATATCTGTAATGATCTGTGACATTTGCATTCATGGAGGAGAAGACTAAAAGGGAGACTGCTAACAACACAAAGAGTGATTTATGTTGCTGTATCTTTCTTTCAGAGTACAAAATATTCTGACTGGCTGAAACTACATAATTAATTTCACTCTGTGTCTCTAATAAGAAGGTAATGTTGCTTTAAAAATACCTTCTTGTCTTTTTTTCTGCTGTATTTCCACATTCATATACTAAATAATTTACCTTTTTGTGAACTCTCTACTTGTCATTAGTGACTCTTGTGTGTTTGCAGCATGATATTCTTTGCAGCCATGTACAATACACACCTGGGGAGGGGCCTTCCAATGAATCACCCAATTTAGTTGATATTAATAAAATGTATAACCTGGATTTTTAAAATTGCCTAGATTAATATTAGTAAGCATAACTACATTTAGACTGTATATTTAAAAACAAAAGTAATGACAAGAGTGTGAATGATTTTCTGAATAATTATTTTTATAAAAAATAAAAACCTCAGTAATTACCTAGGGTTAGCTAGCTTGGTTATGCAGCTTGACTGCCACCACAGAAGTCTACACACTTTCCCAGAGAAGAAGAGTGTCAAGACTATGTCTACATCTGAAAATGTAAACCAGGTCAGAGCCCTAAGCTTTAACCCGGTAAGCATACTGAGACATTGCCATTGTGTTCAAACTAGGGCTTTGTTCTTAGACTGAAGGAGGCAGCTGGGGTATATTCTTCTCCACACCGCTCTGCTCTACTGGTGCTTTAAACTAACCTCTTTGATTTCTCTCTGTCCTAGTTATAGTGGCTGGGACCAGTTTATCACTGTGGGAATGTAACTGGAACTGTGTATTCTACACCCTCTCTGCCATTTATCATGAACTGTTAACGATGCATTGTTTGCAACAGCTGCCCAGGACACACCTGACACCTTAGGCTATGAACTGGGTGCATGAGAAAACTGAGATAAGAGGGTTCCCTGTCTTCACAACAATGATTCAGGTGTGATAACTCCCCTCTGGGAATCATTAACACCTTCACACCCAACCTGAGGGGTCATGTCTGCTAATGGGCCATCAAGTAGACCAAAATATCCTGTGACTCACTGAGTAAATTGCCCATTGTGAACCCCCTCACTNTCTTTTTATTAAATTGTAGTTCTGACTTCTAAACTCTTTTGAGTTGGATTCATTTCTCCTGCTGGTTTACTTTTAAACCAGCACACTCTCTTAACCCATTTACACCTTATGAGCCAATTTTGTGGGTCCTACTCCAGTAGGACAGATTCTGAGATGCTGCATGGCAATTATCCAGCCCCAGGGTCATAGTAAACTGCAGTAAAGGGCTGTGGTTAAAGATGTAAACTCAGACTTAGCCTCAGGCATGCATTCATCGCAAGTGTACTATGTTGTTCAGTGTGCTGGTTTAAGGTAAATCGGCAGGAGAAATGAACTCAAAAAGAGATTACAAGTCAGAGTTACAATTTACTAAAAAGATTACAATAAATACAATGTTACTGAGGAAAAATTGGTATAACCCACAAACCCCAGATGTATAACACCACACCCTGGGGCACAAACAGAATAGTGTTCATCAGACCCTGTGCTGAACACCCTGTGGCGCCCCTGAGTACAAAGTAAAAGGAAAGGAAAACCTGTTGGTGAGGATGATGGTTGCAGTCTGGTCAAGAGTGGCAGTCACAGTCCTGTTGAGGTTCTGGTCCTCCTCTGAATCCGAGAAGTGGCACCAGAAGTCCCAAAGGCCAAAAATTATATATGCTCAGTTTCAGGTGGGAATGCCCTGTACCTCTCCCTGGGTGAGGATTTTCACAATGGGTGATTTAACTCTGTGAGTCATGGGATATTTTTGGAATCTTTCATGTCCCATTAGCAGACATGACCCCTCAGGCTGGGTGTGAATATGTTAATGTCTCTCTGGAGGGGAGTTATCCCACCTGAGCCACTAGTGTGAAGACTTTGGCCTTTTCCAACCCAGGCCACTCTGTGTTTCTATGGTCAGCGGTTCATACAAAACTGCTTTTGTCAATTGCTCCAAAAGGAGATTTTTAGAATAGAAATTCTGATCCGCAGAGACTTTTTATTTTTTTGCTTCATGTTTTCCTCAAATTGAAGAGTACTTTTGCAAAAAGACCAGGAGCAGCACATGCTTAAGAAGCACGTTTTTTGACTTTCAGGATCAAATGAGTTCAGTGTTTTGTTTTGCAGACAAATTTATAACAAAAATTATAATTCAGTTATACAAAAATGTAACCAATTTTAATGAAAAAGAAAGTCCGTAATTCTCATTTTTATTGTGTAGCAGAGGAATGTATTGCAGAGCTAGGCCACTCAGACATTAGCCTTGGATCCAGGAAAGAGGAACTTGAGGCAAAGCTCCTGATGATAACTGTGTAAGCCTTGCCTGAGAAAGGGTTGTGGCACTATGGGTGTTATGTATTTGTTTGTTTTACATTGACACTTGAGACACACTTCAGGAGAGAAAAATGCTCTTTCTTTTTGAATTATTTTTCCCTCCTTGATTATTATAAATGCTGCAAACAGCAAGTGAATTTGTGAAGGAGGGGAACTGAGTACATTTTGTAATTCTTGAAAGGTTAATTACACTATTTATAGACCTAACTGCAAAGGGAAAAATTCTCAGTGTGACCCAGCAAGGTCAGCATAGTAATAGCAACCTAAATGGAGTTCTGACCAGTCATGAATTACTGTCTGTGATACTGGGAATGCTGACAGTTCAATCACAGCACTGTTTCAATAGAGAACTCCATATATTTAAAGCACTGATACTGTTTTCCCTCTAAATGACAGGCTTGACAGATGGGCCGAAAGCACTGCAGACGTTTGAACAAGGAAATAGAGGGGGAGCCTGCTGGAAGCAGGGCTTCACCCAGCCAGCCACAAATGATGAATAGAGTGTGATTGTGTCTGACAGGTAGTAATATAACTATTCATTCACCACAGAACACCTGGAGCACACTATATTAAATCGTACGAGATGGAGAGACGCTGTGACAGGAATGGGAAGTGTGAATCCCATGGTGAGCTGAGGTACAACAATAAAAATGGTCAAGGGTCATGCAATATAAACTCCCTGAGAAAAGGATGTAATTAAATTATTTGCTTACTAAAGTCTTTCTAATGTTTTGCTAACATGTTGCCAGGATCATTATTTCTGCATGTCTGCGCAGCTGAAAGGAAAATGGCAAATGCTGCTTGCTGACTACTGTGCTCCTTTTCTGTGCTCAGAGGCTTGCTAAGCAAAGTTCCATCATTATTGCACAAAGCTGCTTTAGAGAGCGGGGATGATGAGGGGCAGAAATGCTTAATTGTGGTGAGAGTCCTAGAAGCTCTGTGTGCTGTGTTTTGTCTCATATTTTGGAGCTTGTAGTTGACATTATTTTAGGGCATTCAGGGCCAAAATCTTCTGTGCTCAGCAGGCCCCTGGGGAATCAAAAGTTACTGTACTCATGGATAACGTGGACTGTGGAGCTGCATAACCTCACAATTTTGTTCTGTCTGAGCCAAAAGAAGCTGTCATTTTCACCTTGCTATGGTGGAAATGTAATTCAAATCCAGAAAGACTTTATTTTGCTAATATTTGTTCTGTTCTGTTGATTTACCGAGAAACAGATCAGGCTAAAAATCTAGAATTGTTCTTTATATATAGAAAATGAGGTCCTGAGGTTAGGTCCAAGGTTGGTATGGGTTGGCACTGAGCAGCAATAAGTTGACTTATTATTTTATTGAATGTTTTCCAGAGAGGAACTGCTGAAAATATTGGGAACACTTGTTAGATCTTTTGGAGTAAACCTGGGATAATTAGAAACCTTTTGGGAAAACTCTGTCGGCTTTATTTTGTAAGAATACATTCCAAAGGGGAATATTCTTAGCGGTCATATTCAAATGAATATTATTACTACAGTTCATGGCAGGAACAGCAACCATTTTTTTTTCAGGATATTTATTGTTAAGTTAGAAAATTTAATGACAAAATGCAGCATTCTTTTGAAAATATAGGCAGTTAATACACACATAGTCCCTTCACTTGTGTGTCCAGTTGAGGGCTTTACTTTTGAAAGCACATGTGATCAAGCAAATTAAAACCCGAGAAGTTTAAATGTTATTTATTTATTATTTCCTTTCCAAGGAATCTGGCACATTGTGTAATTAGAAATGTTACTGTGGATGTTATTGTGTGTCTTATTGCTGTCCTTTGACTTCAGACTGTTGAAAAACGTTGAATAATAGTGTTTACATTAAAAATGTATTCCTTTTGTCAAAATTTCAGTGTCATGAAAGTATTGATACCTTTTTAAAACTCAAAAGCATAAAAAGGGTGAACTACCTAGAAGCACACTGGTTTTTGCTAGTTGAAACCCCTATATTTATGTTAGGACCTTAGGACATATAATTTAATTTCACCCCTCACAATCAATGCATTATTTAACATTATATACATAAATTTTTTTACATTTAAAAAATGTTTTCAAAGCAACAGAATGTGTAGTATCAATTTTTTATTTCTTGATATTTTTTTTTTAAATTTTATATATGCCAAAAT
>VWZG01003456.1:0-10539 GCA_013396735.1 Grallaria varia | reverse complement strand
AAACCTCACGTTTTGTATTAATAAACGGAACAGCCATGTTAGCTCTATGAGTGAGTGTCTGATTCCGGGCTCACCGCGACAGCTAGTGAAGTGAACTTAATGTTCAGTGTAATTGAACCCTTTGATCTCTGAAGTCACTTCATTTTTTAGTTTCTACTTTACCTCAACATGGTATTATAACAATACTGATATATTTTAAGTTGTTTTGCATTTGTCATGAAAAATGTTGATTCTGATTAGTCAAACTATGGCTGGGAGGTTTTGGTTTTTTTAGCAGTGGTTCTGCTTAGACAATCACTTCAGAGATCTCATGCAACATTATCAAAAGAACCGTAATTTTGGGTATATACAATGACATGACTGTTGACTTGTCTTGGGAAGTTCTTACAAAATGAGGTTGTCAATTTTCCATAGGAAATTATTCAGCAACTTTCATCTCAAATTAATTTTGCTTGTCACTTTCTTTATTTGCTGGATTCTCTGGCGAGGTCAGTTACCATCTGAATTCTTACCTAGTGACCTTTCCTGTAAGCAGAAGGCATATCAGGCACTCTTTACTTTCTTTCTCTTACGCCTTTTATTTCCGTATCTAGCAACATACGTAGTAGTTACAGGATAGCAGTAAACAACCAAACATAACTAAAAAGAAGAAAAGTAAACCCCACCACTTTTGTACAACATTTTTTCCCTACAGATTCAGCATTCTTTATTTCATGAAAATAAAAAATAAAATGAATTGTTCTACATGTTCAGAAAATTAAAGAAACTGCTCTTGAACCTCCTGCTGAGAAAGTTTGTTAGAGTTAGTATCCTTGGACTCTGTCAGGAAGTGGCCAAATGCATTGTAACGGTTAGGACATCTCTGTTTCACCAGAAGGATTCATCACAGTTGAATAGGTGTTGGACTATTTTCCTGAGAGAAAACCTGCACCACCAGTTTGTTTGCTGCTTATTCATTTTTTCAGTCTGTCTTGGACCTTGTTGCAGGATAAATTCTAATTCTGTTGGATCATCAGAAATGGATATTGAAATTAAAACCTTTGGGGCTTGCACTTTCTTTGCAGGGTTTTTTTTCAGATATTTATTACGTTATTTATTTTAACAAACAGTTTATCACAATTTCTTGTAAATTATTAGAAATATCTGTCTCTTACATTAATGTGCAGGCTTCCCTTAATAAAGAGAGTGACATCTGATTATTTGTTGTATAAGGGACATGGGTAACATAGGGGTAATATGATGACAGAATGATGTAATTGAGCAGGAGAGACCTTCAAGGATTTCTGCTGAAGAAATTCAGGACAACTCTAGCCTTACATTAACAGAATCTTAATTAGAAAATAACATTGTTTTGCCAGGAGCAGAGATGCTTTTTGTCCCTCTCTGGACATGTCTGGAAATGTCTACCAGTATGAAAGGAGTTTGCAGATAGGGCTGATGAAAACGTACCTGGAAATCCACAGTCTTTTGTGGATATTTAAAAATTCTCTAACAGGAAAAAAATCATAAACTTGGTGATATCATTAATTTAAGATTTTGCAGTAGAATGAAGTGACAAGAGAAGAGGAAAATTGATCTTATATACTGAGAGGCTTACATTAATTTTGCTTTTCAATGTCTGTAAGAAATTATGTGGTAATTATCACCAAAACAATGCCTTTATATGTGGTTCATGAGACCTGTTGTGGCTATAAAAAAAATTAAAGAATAAGCCATAAAATGAAGATATCCTCCCTACCTACAAGATAATTTTCCCTTAGGTAGAAAAATGTACTTGACTTCCATTCCAGTCAGTTCTTCCCTGGGTGGTGGGAGAGGTTAAGTCATCCTTTCCTATGGCTGTTCCATACAGCACAACCCAAATTTGGCTCTCACTGTGTTTGTGTGTCTGTCAACACCACCATGTCCTCATCAAAGGACCTTTTTAGTATTATTTTGATGCTTTCCTACCAAAATATGAAAAGTGAAAAAGGTGAAAGGTCTGTCACCAATGTCTTTTGTTCTGTGGATGTGCATATTATGTAAAGGAAAACAAGTATTTAAAACAATTTCCTGGTTTTCTCATTTTAACTGTCTGATGACATATCCTGATTACTTTGTCAGTGACATTCAAGATTGATACTTCAAAGCTGAAAATGTTTATTTTTCAGAACTTCCATACATATAGAACTTCTTTGCATTCTTTATGTTTGCTGCTAAATTGGATGTTGGGATGCACATGGCATGTGCTCAACATTTTAGGACAAGATGAATATTACCACCTACTGAATAGACTAGTGGATGGAGATTCAGGAGACCTGAAATTTCCATTAGCCACCAATTGCCTACAAGGATCCTTGGAGACCATATCCTATGTTCCCATCAATTTTTAAAAGTGCAATTGAGGAACTTTCTTGGCAGTGAATGTTCATTCTTCAGGTGTGTGCCCTAGCTGTGGAGCTTAACTGTAAAGATTATCTTGGTATGGTCAGAACCACATGAATGTAAGTATGTCCTCTTAAGATTAATCAGATCATGCAGATAGTCTTTCAGCTACATTTTCTTTGCGTCTTTAATATAACTAATATTCTCATTTTACAGATTATTTCAGGACAGAATCAGACTCCCTAAGGATGCCTTTCCCCTCTTTATTTCTGGATCTATCCAGAGAAGGAAAAAAAGCAGATGGAAGAGATGTGATGTGGCGGAATGTAGTGCTCACCTTTGCATAATAATCTATTACTCATCCAAGTGTGGAAACAGTCAATGCTGGAAAAGAATATGGAACTTTTCTGGTGAGTTCAGTAATAACTATTCTACAAAACTATACCTTCTGCATTGCTCAGTGCATAGCAACTGTAGCACCACTGTCTTTCTCTGAGTAACAGTGTGTTTGCTAGTGTAGGTGTTCTTCTGGTAGCTCAGACCTGTGTATTGAGCTTACACTGAATTCAAGTTCCCTGATGACAGATGAATGGTTCTATCTGTTTGCTTATGGATTTATACCTTGTTTACCATGTTTGACTTTTTTTTCCTTTCCTTTTAATAAAAAATGCAAATGCTGTACTTTAAGTGTCATGGGAATATTATTCTATTTCTTTTGTAATGCACGGGTAAGGCAACTTAGTTGTTGAGTATAGTCCAAGTGGCAGGCACTGGTCATGTTCTGGAGCTAGGCTTTGGCTGAAAGAACTAGAATGTTCTCTATCAAAGTGAGTTTAACTGATCCTTCAAAGACAGAAGTATGCTTATTATAATCTATGTCCCCCAGATTTTCTGCAGATGGGAGAGGTCTCAGTTGACTGGAAGCTGCCTAATGTCCCAATTTTCAAAAAGGGCAAGAAGGAGGACCTCAGAAACTACAGGGCTGCCAGTCTCACTTCAGTTTTCAGTAAAATTGTGCAAAAGCCTTTTCTGGAAGGTACTGAAAAACAGCCAGAGGACAACACAGACATCAATCACAGCCAACATGATTTTTGTGAGAGGAAAGTCCTGCTTGTCTAACCTGATTTGCTTATATGACATAGTTGTTCTAGGAAAGCCAGTAGCTGTAATATTTTTGCACTTTAACAAAGCTTTTTATTCTGTCTTTCTCCATATACTTCTGGAAAAAATGCACAGAATACAGCTGAATAACCATAGTATGCAACGGGTGAGCAACTAGCTCACAGGTTGAGCACACAGATCTACAGTGAATGGCGTAACATCAGAGTGGTGACCTGTCACTAGTGGGGCTCCACAGGGCTCCATCCTTTGTGCAGTCATCTTCATTACTGTCTTGGACACAGGACTCAAAACAATACTAAGTAACTTTGCTGACAACACTTAGTAAGCTAGTGGAGCAGTCTATACCCTCAAAGGCAGGGATGCCCTTCAGAGAGATCTGGACAAATTAGAGAGTTGGGCAATCACTAACTGTATGAAGTTTAACAAGGGCAACTGCTGGGTTTGGCAATGGCTTTTGTGTACAAACTGGAGAATGAGAGCCTGGAGAGCAGTGCTGCAGGGGTCCTGGTCGATGTCAAGTTGAACATGAGTTAGCAGTGTCCTGGCAGCCAGGAGGACCATCCATGTCCTGGGGGCATCAGGCACAGCATCGCCAGCCAGTCGAGGGAGGGAATTGTCCTGCTCTGCTCTGCACTGGGGTGACCTAACCTTGAACGTTGTGTGCACTTTTGGTGGCACTAAAGAAAAGAGATATTAAGGTATTAGAGAACATCCAAAGGAGGACCACAGAGATGGTGAAGGGTTTGGAAGGAAGATGTATGTGGAGTGGCTGAGGTCACTTAGTCTGTTCAGCCTGGAGAAGAGGAGATTGAAGGGAGACCTCATTGCAGTCTACAGCTTCCTGGGGAGGGGAAGAGGAGGGGCAGATGTTGATGTTTCACTCTCATGACCTGAGGGAACGGCCTGAAGTTGTATCAAGGGACGCTTAGGTTGGGTAGCAGGAAAAAGGTTTTTCACCCAGAGGATGGCTGGGCAGTGGAACAGGCTTCCCAGGCAAGTGGTTGCAGCATCAAGTCTGACAGCATTCAAGAAGCATTTGTACAATGCTCTCAGGCACAGGATGAGGTTCTTTGGGTAGTTCTGTGCAGGGCCAGGAGTTGGCGTTGATGGTCCTAATGAGTCCCTTTCAACTCAGCATATTCTATGACTCTATGAACTACCCCAATTTAAACATAAATACATCAAGAGGAATTAAATAAGTAAGTAAAAATATTTCTCCTCTCTCCCCTTCCTGCAACAAACGACTAACAAAAACACTCTCTAGGGACCTAGTTTTATGGATGTTCCCTCATTCAGTACTGTGTGGAGGAGCTTTCTAAAGGGAAAACTGTGAAACAATGGGGCTCTGACATTTTCTGTAACCATTTTAATCACTTCTGTTAGTGGCCTGCAATTACTACAGGGATATCTTCCTCCTACCCTCCTTACAAGTAAACCTTTTCATGAAATCAGAGGTGATCTAATACTGATAACTCTTTTTTCCATAACTTTGGCCAATTATTTATTTGTTAATTTTTTACTTACCCAGATTTTGTTTATGTAAACCCCAAGGGAGGAATTTTATGCAGGTATATACAGATGTTTGCAAATTTAGGTGTTGATATGCCTGGTTTTGGCAACACTTTACCTTTTTTATCATTGCCCCCTTTGAAATGAATAAAGTCTTGATTTTCTTTCAAATATGACTACAACTTTTACTCATGTAAGAAATTTATGTGAGGTAGCTGGGTTATGGATATTCTTTCTTTCCACTTTTTTTTTTTTTTTTTCAAATTGCATGTATTTCTGCAGCCTTCAAATTTTAGCTAAGTGATCTAGTCTACTGCATTACTTTAATCTCTTTTCTGGTCTCAAGCATTACCTTGTCTTATGTTTATCACCTCATTATGATAAAGCAGTTTCATCATGTCCATGTGCTTTGTTTGCAATTCAGGTACTTTAATCGGTCCTATTTTCCACATGCCTTTCTTCTTCAATTGTCTTTTCTTGTAATGTAACATTTTATTTNCAGTCATGGTTTGATTTCACTGGACAAATTTTGCTTTTCAGCTTCATGTAAGTTAGTGAGGATTGTACTCTATAGTGGAAAAATAATTTTTATTTCTTCATAAAAAGTATTCCTAACCATTTTGTTTCTGTATGAAGCTTAGTACTTAAATTTGTATTAAACAGTTTCCTAATTACTTTCATCTATGAAAATAACAGAAGAGTATTTACTGTATTCTAGAACTGGCAGTTAGAAATAAAACTACCTCTGGCCTATCTTCCTCTCCTCCAGAGATCCAGTTTATCCAAGTTTACAGCTGTGCTCTGACAGGCTTTATTTGTGTAACATAGCAAAACTACAGATTTTTGTGAATTTCAACTCTGAGGAATCTGTTAACTGATTCTTGCTTCTAATCATTACTTCCAGGGTTCATTTATTCGGAGTTCAGTAATCATTTTAAACCTGGGTCTCATCTATTTGCTTTATTGTCAAAATATGAACTTCTCTAAAAAAACAATCAGCTCCAGTTGGTTGATGTCATAACCTCTCAGCACTGAGAATGAAAGGAAGACAACTAGAAATCTAGATTTATAGCAAAAAAAAAAAGTTTTTGCTCAAAATCAAAAAACTCTTGGATCCTGGGAAGAAGAAAGGAATAAAAACAAAAAAGATCAAGCTTGATAGTTTTGTGGAAAACTGTGCATCTTATCATGACCTGAGAACAGTAACCATGAGTCAGTAACACAAAAGATGCATTCTAGTCAGAGGCTTTGTGCCATACCACAGCTTTATAGAGGGAGGACCTGATTCTCAGTGCTTCTTTTCATCTTGTCATTTCTCAAGTGCACAGAGAGCCTGGGGTCTTAGTTACGTCAAAGTGAACTACTCACACTTTGGAAAAAATTGAGACATGAGACTGATATTGTTGGGTTGAAAGGGCAAAGGAACTGCTGAAAACTCAAACCCAGTGTTTTATGCTCAGGTTTTTTCATTCCACAAAATCTTTAACTGCTGTTGATGAAGGTTTGCCCATGGAGCAACACCTGACTGCTCTTTTCCTGGTGGAGGCCCTTGGCTACCAGCTTAGAGGGAAAGAGGGCCACTGTGACTTGACCCTGATGAGCTGAGAGATTCATCAACCCCCTGAAAGTGTGAATTACTTAAATGGGCAATATATTATGGTGGGGGGAACCTCTTTTACGGTGTTGATTGAGCATTGTAAAAGGAGACAGAACAGCCATAGTGGTACAGTGTTAGTGACACAACACAGTATTAATGTTGTGTCATAGAGGAACAGTGGTTTACTGGATGTATATCCACTATCCTTGTTGTTACTTCTTGCTACATATGCAGTTTTACCTCACTTCTTAGCCTATTGTTTTTGTTGGTCAAAAGTTTAACATCTGTCACTATTTCCATGTAGGTGATTAGAAAATATTTGCCTGTTGTTGCAGCTTAAACAGTTGCTTTCTCGCTTGTGTTTTTCATCCTGTGCTTTGCTCTGAAGGAAGCACTCCTGTAAGTAAACAATTGCATTTTTTTAATTAGAGAATTACACATTTCTAAGTGTGTTATTATAAAATGAATAACATATCAGTGAAATAGTTAAGGACTGACTTTGGGGCACAGATCTTATAGATTCTTCATCATTAGATAATGTCTCATCTTTATTAATTGCAAGAAGTGTTGAACGTATATATCTTCTTAACTTGTTTTGTGGTGACTATTTCTATTGAGGAATCTTTTGCTTTTCTGAAATGTCACTTTCATGTTTTATAGCTGCCTTTCCTCTTTGTACATTTCCAAAATCCATCATTGTCATCTGGTCTTTTTTCTTCTAATAAATAATTCTTATGCATTTCTCTCAATGCATTTTTGGTGCTTTTTGTGAAGTTTTGTTTAGCCTGATTTCTCTCTTCTCTTTTACCCTATACTATTTTCTATGTGACTAATTTGAACTGTTTGTGTCTTCCTAAGCTTCCAAGTATGTCTCGTGTAACTTTTTCAGCTGAATGTCTTTAGAGTATTTTTTCTATCTTGCTTTTTGTGGTGGTTTTTATTTGTTGTTATTTTTTTCTAAGAGGACTTTTCTTCACTGTGATTTTGTGCTGGTAAGGCTAAGCGGCTTAATCACATTTCAAAGAGTTTAAATTTTTCAATTTTTTGCTCCATGATGTTATTAATTAGGTTTCTTGTCTGAAGTTTAGGTTCTTGATTTCAGTATTTAACCTTAAAGGAATGATTAAGAAGGTTGTGGTCAGTATTACTCAATGGGTGATTGCCGATACTTCTTGGGCTTGTGCCTGCTCTTTAATAACAGCAGCTCCTCTTGCACACTCTGGAACTAGCTGTTCTGAGCAGACAAGTAATGACGTAAGCTCTTTAAAAAAGTTTAGTGATTTATGAAAGAATTTTCTCTCAAGTCAGAGTGGTAGGGACTGTATGAGCAGAGAAAAGGACTATGCATTTGTTTACTGCCTTACTGTGTGGAATGGGACACAGGTAAGTGTGAATGCTTTTAATGTATGGAGGAGCTTTTTGTGGCTTTAGTGTTGGAGAAGATGTCCAGCGGACTCATCTGAAGTAAATGTCTATTGCATGGTAACTCCTATTCCAGTTCTATGGATCATATCTAAAGATGCAACTTGACCAGATCTGAGCTATAATATAACATTTATTTATCACTTCTTTCATCTCACTTAACAGCTGTAGCCTGCAGGTTTTTCATGATCTGGAGACTACCAGAAATCTTAGCTCTAATAATTGGAATATTTTTGAGACTTTATAATCTTTTTATTCACTAAAACAATTTAGAATTCCTTTCTCAAATTAACCATGCCTCTTTTAAATATAAAACAAAATTTTAATTCAGAAAATGTGTAGAAGAAAAGATAACAATTCTTAACTATTAAATATATATATATATATGCAAAACACCAGAACAGAACAAATAACTCTGTAACCAAAACCTCTAAAGAAATGAGTCTCTGAAGGGACAGAGTGAAACCTTGCCTGTAGGCAACATGGACTCTCCCTCGTTTGTCCTCCGTTCGAAAGGTGCTGGCCCAGGGTGGGCCGTCGATGCCTCAGGAAAACTGTAGCAACTCCAAAGCAATGGCAACTGTCTGTCCCTCTGAAGCTCTGGGCACACAGGGCTAGGAGTAGGAGGCAGGGAAGAAGCCAAAACCTCAGGAGTCTCTTCGAGGTGCTTCCTTCTCCAAAAACCACCACTGAAGCACTGAGTGGAAAAAAAACACAACTCCCAAAACAAACAAAAGAACTCTCCTCCCAGTCATCAGGTTGGAATTCGGTTCATTAGCCAGGTCTTTGTCGAGGAGGGTGTCAGCTCCCAAAGTCTATGTTGGCAGGGAAAAAAAAAATTCTGACAAATTCTAAAACTATAACAGATATCAATGACATAATAATCATGACAATTTGACGAAGCAATTCTGTTGTCATTCAACTGTCTATATAGTCAGCATAGTATCACTGAAATGTTTCTGATTATCCCTTACAATTCTATTTTTGATGGGTATGGAATATGTAATTTGTGTGGTTTACAAGTGAATATATTTTATCCCTTTTCTTTTCTTCACTGCATGCATTGTTCAGCCAATATGCTTGAGATGGCAATTTATGTTCACAGACTGTAAGCATAAAACATCAGTACAATCCATAATAATGACATTAGTATTCTGCTCATGCAAGCCAGTGTAAGTACAATTTTCAGTGACCTAATGTAACAGGTAATCATAAATTAGTATTTGCTTTAAAACAACACCAGATTATGCAGCCTGCATGCTTAAGAAGAATGACTCAGTAAGTAGTGCAGCTCTGTAATGAAGTGGGAGCTCATTAAACAGATGCTATCTACTTCACTGATCTACATAAGCGGCAAACAAACCAAATGGAAATGTTTCAACAGAACACTGCAGTCAACCAGAACAGGTTCAGCTTCGTTTACTGTGGCACCATCGACAGGAATTAGTCACAGTAATAATTGAATAGTTGCCTGCTAATTTATCATTTTACATTTGTTATTGCATTTGTATAATGTGTTGATTTTTTTTATGTCTTTGGTTACATGAAAATACTCTCAGCTGTGTTTACAAAACCAGAACACAGTGGGTGATTTTAAGATTCATCAGACTGGCTGTGTTTGTTGTTCATTGTTTGGACTGTGTTTTTTGAAAATATCTCTTTTTTGTTTGGTTGTTTGTTAGGGTTTTTTGTTTGTTTATTTTTTTCTGGTTTCTGTATTACATCTTGAAACATGCAGACTTGTAATAACTATTCAGGAAAATTGAAATGTTTATTTCTTTATAAATCATAGGTAAAGACATGTAGATAGGAGCAATGACTAGGCATTCAGTATTTCTAGATGTAACACACTAAAAATAGCAGGTTTTTCCAGTTGGTGGAAAGCCGGAAATAAGAGTCCTTTAGAACTGCACTGTGCGTAATTTCAAAAATCAGGGTTAGTTTTGTGATGAATTACCTGAATGATATCTGCTGACTTTAGAGGCTTTGCAGCTGCCTGGGAAGAGCAGTACTTTATAACACTGTTATGCAATTCAGTTTGACATGAATGAGATGTAAAAAGGCTAATGACTAGAATCTGAAAGAAGAAAATAATTTGTGTCATAGTTCATGATATGTGTTGGTTGCAAGTGTTACAATGTGTGTGTGAACTATAGCTGCTAAAATGGAGATAAGTTGGTTCTCACTTTTTATATGATGGTATTTTTAATTAAATTGTGTTTCTGGTAAGTGCTGATGCAGTGTGGCACAATTCCATGATACACCACCAGGCAGAACCAATGAGATTTTTAATGCTGTTAGACCCTTTCAGAACATTTTTTTGCATGTTTTATCTTTTGCTTTCATATTTTAAATTCTAGGAGAACTATGATCCCACAGATACATTGGTTGTCCTGTGAATTCTAATATTTGAAATTTTGTGTCCTCTACAAAGGCTCTTAACATTGTGAACACTTGCTAAAAATTGCTATTTTACAAATAGCCAAAGATTATATTTGTGACCTTCTCCATGGACATCCCCTTGT
>VWZG01003449.1:0-16618 GCA_013396735.1 Grallaria varia | reverse complement strand
TCTCAGTCATTGGGTTGATTAATTATGCAAAGTTATACTTCTACATGTGTCATATATCTTTTTCTTTCCTACTTTTTCTGTTAAATACTATAGGCAAAAGAATGGCTTAAAGTTACTTAAAGAGTGATTTCGTATGCAAGTAAACATTTTCAGAACTATGAAAACTGTCTTCTGAAATAGTTATAACCTAATTAATTTATGAAATCCTGAGTCTTAAAAAAATAATAAATTTGGGTACATATCTTTTAACATTAATCTGATCTGTATCTACTCAAAAGAATTTACAGTTGATTTTGGCCTGTAATGTACATAATGCTTTCCAGCTTGTATTAAATAGAATATTTCAGAGAGAATACTACCAAAGGGCATGTAAGATTTTTCAGAAATTATAGATATTAATATAATCCAGTCTTACCACTTCTTTTTTTTTTTTTTTCCCCCCTCTCTTCCTTTACCCTGTTTTCTACTTGGCACCCTGCTGTTCATTTTTTCTCTGACATGTTCAGCTAATGAAGACTACCAGCTCAGAAATAAGAGGTGGTAATAATACTATACATTACCAAGTACAAGCATGTCATGAGCGGCTGAACCACACCAAACCATTTCCAAACCCACAAGAATGCTTCCCTTTTGAAGATTGTTGTCCTTTTGAAGATCAGTGTACTTGCTAAGTTTTCACAATAATTCTAGGCAACTTCTTAATCTACATTATTATTTTTCAGATCTGAGACATGCTAATGTTTGGGTATCTCTGCTAAAGTAAATTACAGAGGAACACGCTCTCATTTATAGCAGTGATTGGAATAGTATTGCACTCTGGTCTCTATTGGAAATATTGTCCAGGTTTTTAAAACTGTCTCCATCTCATCTGGAAATCTTGACTTCTTACTACACTGTTTTATGCCATAATCAGATGATCGTTTGCCTCTTCTTGTGTTGAGCTTTCATAGTTTAAATGCTTCTTCACTTCTTGCTAGATTTCTGTGTTTGATGCTTTCCTTGGTCACATAAAGTTGTCCTCTCATTTGCTCCATATTCAGTTTGGATTTTTTTCCCTTGATCTCTCCTCTGTATTTTTAAAATGCTTCAAGTGGCTGGTGATACTTGATCTCCTGTCGCCATTTATACAGAAATTGCATAGTAGGTAGGTGAAACAGCTACTTCTGTGTAGTTCAGCAGTGGTCAACAGAGGGATTTGTGCACTGAAGACAGGAGAGCGGTCTGAAAACAGCTGTGTACAGTAGTTTTGGAATATTTCTTCTATATATAGATTTTAATGAAAAATAATGCTATACTTTAAGGAAACACACTTGTGCAGACAATTCAGTTTCAAATATTTCTTATTTTTTTCCTGTCATAATTTAAATTCTCTCTTAGGTATCAGTGAATGTTTTCAGACCATAATGTAATCCAGATGGTGCTGCTTTTTTTTTCCCCCTGTTATGCTTCTCTTGTAGTTAGCTCTTTCTTATTGTGGATAATAAACCTTCCTTACATACTTGCATAATTTCTTTATGCTGATGGTTCATTAATTGCAATGCTTTCTTAACCCTTTGTTGATAGCAGTAAGCTTTCTCATAAAATGCAGCTATGGGCACAAAATTGTAGAATACAAGATTAATCCAGACATAAAACTCAGATGAAAGGACTTGTGCTTCCAGTATGATGTGCTGGATATAAGACTCTCAATATCCTTTGAAGAAATACTGCTGACCTTCATTACATGTAACAGTGATTATTAGCGGAATTTCCATGCTTTAATTGCAATTTGATTTTCCAATATAATTTCAAAGTGATGTGTACTTTCTTAGTAGCTCTGTTTTCAGACATGTAGATTATTGGAATCACTTGAAAACTGCCAGAGGGCACTCTGTTGTGCTGATGGCTGTTTCTCCCTCTCCCTCCCC
Organism: Grallaria varia; assembly: GCA_013396735.1. Taxonomy (NCBI): domain Eukaryota; kingdom Metazoa; phylum Chordata; class Aves; order Passeriformes; family Formicariidae; genus Grallaria; species Grallaria varia. The sequence continues at coordinate 14,711 of VWZG01003449.1, read as the reverse complement.
ACAAACCTCACCCAAAATCACTTAGTACCACTGCATTCCCATTGCAGAGTTGTGAATCAAAGCATACAGACATAGCTAAAGCTAGTGGACTTTGCAGGATGGGTTAAAGATAAGCCTTTGCACTGTTGAAGATGAAGTGTGCTCATGTATGTTGTTCGAATGCTGGTGCAGAAGGATGTGCTGGTAGTCAGCAATGAAGTTGAAAAGGTAGCAGTGGGTTCCTTACTGTTGAGACTAGGTGGTTGTGGACTGCTGCAGTCATTTATACCAATTCAGTTACCTCAATTCACTAAGGCAGGAGTCTACATTGGCAGGCCTTATTGTTTGATTGAGTACTTAAGTTATTAATTTCTTGCGTGTGAACAGTATGTGCTTCACAACATAGGAAAAACTGTCATTATTCACCATGCAATCACTGTTGCTAAAGCTTAGTTACAAAGTGTGTGTTCTTTATCAGTTTTCTGAATTAGAAGAAGATGCACATATATAAACATACTACAGAAGGTACTGAACTTATATTGAAGGAATGCATTTCAGTTCAGAGTCTGTGCAACATGGTAGTCTGTGTGATAGGTCTTTGTAAATATTACAGTACAAATTCTTTCAACCATGATTATTTCTATAAGCTTACTAAATTCCTCAGTTTTGTGCTATGTCACTATAGTTCAACCAGTGTTTAGGCTTAGTCTTAAACCTTGGATTTAATATAACTTTATAGGTTGATAATGACAGTTCAGTGAGAAATGCTTATATTTATTATTACTGCTGTCTGAAATCTATGTGAAAGACGTGATGAACTGACATGAAAAACAGAAGCCAGATCTGAAAAGGTGTCTCTATTGTTTCATTAAGTTCGGTAGAAGACTTCTACCGTGCTTTGAGGAAAGTTCTGCTATTCTGCTGGCAATTATTTCCTCTTTCCTTTTCATTCCTTCAAAGTTCATGGAGATAAAATCATTTCCCATTTGAAAAAAAAATTGATAAGTTTGTCTGAAAGGATTAAAATAAGAAGGAATGATGTAAACTTCTAATTTGTAAATTGTTGCATGTTTTTATGATTCAAATTTATCCTAGCTGTGTTCTCTGTAGGCAAAAAAATATTTAAGCCACTTCCACAGGAAGTATGACTGAGTTCTGACCTGTGTCTGGCACTGGTTTATTTTCCTTTTCTCCCTTCTTCTCTCCTATGGTATGGTAGTGAAATTGCTTCTCTGATTTATCTTAATTTTTTATGTGATGACTCTGGAGATTTTTGACTGGACAAAGTTATTTTTTTGAAAAATAACTTGTTGCCTTCTATCAACAGTCCAGGTTCCATGACAGCAGCAAGATTTTCCACGCCTGTATTTCTTACCAGCAATGTCTCTTTCATGACTGTTGGTCCTGTACTTAAACAAATACCAAATTTTCTGTGTTAATTATTAAGTAAACTATTTCTTTGTAATTTGAATTTCTCTCAACAGCTGCTCAAATTTTAGCATTTTAGAAAATTTAGAAAAAAATGAGAACATTTTCTTGGTAGCTCTGATATGTTTTTTTCTAATATGATGCATTGAGAGGAAGATGGAAAGATTTGTAAAATACAAGGTGGTCTTTTCCACATAGTTTAGGTAATTCATGTATCACAGCAGTTGATTGACACGCACATGATGTAGATTTTGTATCTGTGTGAAAAATACTGATAAGTTATATGACCTTTGAAGTTCAATCCTGTATTTTCTCCCTCCTTCTATGGTACCAATTCATTCATATGCAGCAGAGTTACCCTTTCCTTGTTTAGAAGTAGCAATATTTTCACTTCACAGTATACTGCTTCCTGTATATATCATAATGCTTTAGATAACAAAAAATAATCTGTTGAGACTTCCATTTATACTTTTGCATACTATTTTAATGTGAATCCTGCTGTTCTGCAGAGGAAGTAATAACACAGTAATATGCATATATGTGTGCATCTCTTGTTTTGGGAAGCACCATAAATCTTTCATAAATCATAGTCCTAACCTCTTCTGACCTGTGAATAATAATACTAAAGTAGTAGAGTATCATACACTGTCAAACTTTTTTCCACTCGGTTCAAACTTTTTACTTCCTTATATATTTGGCAACAGCAATACTAGAGAATGTCAGGGTTATGTGTTCTTTGGAAATTGTTGATTGAGAACTACCTGTTCTGACAGGTCTTAAGAAAAAGTTTGAAAGGATTGAATTTGGCACACTCGCTGCAAAAATATGACAGCTTTATGCAAATTATTGGTTTTTTTCTTAGTGGAAGAGAGAGGCTATGTTTCTAATACCCAGGCGTGTGTGGGTTAACATGACTTTTGAAGTCGTGAAGTAAAGACTTCTTAGAAAGAGACTTCAGTAAGACGAAATATTTTAGTGTCATCTACTCTGCTGTTGAATGGTGGATCTTGAGAAAAGTTCAGATCCTGGGTCTGTGCCTGTAATAAATTGGCTGCATCCTCACTTCTAGGATAGGAATGCTAGAATGGAAACGTTTATGAAAGCAAAATTGAAAAAATGCTAATTAAAAGAAAAAAAAGAAATTAAGTATTCCCTCATATAAAATATTTGTGTGGTTTTTTAAAATTAAATAATCAAAATGAGTGTTTGTTTCTATTTTGATGAAAGTGTTTTCATAGAGGGTCAACAGAACATTTTGAATTTTCAATTAGCAAATAAGCTGTCAGAGAAAACTGATCTATTACATTTTTTCTGTAGGAGACAAAAAGCATGTATGTAGAAAAGTTTGCTTTCCATTTTAACACTTTAAGAAGGTGTTTATTAAATGCATGCATATGGATGGACATACGCCATCAAAGTTTTCAATTTTAGTATTTCTCATAGGAGCTGGCTTGTCAGGGTGGAACAGAGGACATTACTGTAGCATGTTTAAATAATAAAATCACAATAGGGCTGTGCTCTGAGATAGACAAAGTGTTGCATTAACTTATTCTGCCTCAACTCTTAGCTTTTTCATACATATTTCTTAGCTCTGTGATGTCCTGAGGGTAATCCTTTTGAGACTTGTGTAGGAGAGAAGTTCAGTATGTCTCAGGTACTCTGCGGAAGAGGGGGGATGGTGGGTGTGTGTGATGTGTAGTGGTGTGAATAGAAAAGAAGGAAAGCTTCTACAGTGTTGAAAGTTGTCTCTAAATATGTTTCCTGCTCAACTGTGGCTTGGAAATATCAATGCAGAGTGTAGGAACAAGACTGAGACTGATTAAAATGTTGCCAGGTTCTTTTAAAGGCTTGTGACAGTGTTCGTGGATCTTCTTTTATTTATTGAGGCCCTGCTAGTATGAATGTAGTTGGGGGAAAAAAAAGCTGTAACAATAGACCACCATCACAGCTTTATGTGGTGGAAGGTGCCTTGATGTGTTACTCCAATTATTTTTCTTTTTTTTTTTTTTCTCCTAGACATCTGTTTTGTTGCTGTAGTACCATAACATAATTTTTTCATTTCTCTCCCAAATTCAAAATATTTTTCTACTTTTCAGAACGCTATACATCCGTGGCCATACCAAGCTGGATTTCATGGTCTGGTATACTGCAATTGAAAAAGCAGCAGGTACAGATGGTAATGCCTTAAAAGATCAGCAGCTCAGCAAAAATGATGTTCCTATTATAGTGAACAGCTGTATAGCATTTGTTACACAGTATGGTAAGTATAGTGGATTTTATTAAACCTAAGATCATTTGTATAATACCTGAGCCCCCTCAGCGTCAGATCTTATTGAATGAGTTTATATATTACTTAAAATAAACCCATGCCCCTTACTAGCCTTGCCACTCTTTGATGCAATGGTGAAATACACTACCACACATCGGAGAACAGGCAGTTTGGGGAAATACGGCCTAATAGATGTCTTTTATAAACACCTTCCTGTTTTAAATGTTGTCTTGTTTGCTTTATGTAACTAAGCACTGGGGTTCCAATGCAGACATCTCAGCCCTGAAAATAAGCTCTGTGTGCACATCTTCTGTGAAACTTGTATTAACTGTGAAGTTGAATTCAGGCTTAGGCTGCAGTTTTTTTCAGCCTAAGGATGTATAGTCAGTTACCATTTGTTTAAGTAAATTTTGCCAGCATAGCTTTCCATAGCATTAGGTCATATGCAGATGATGTTTGTGTCCTTTTACTGCTGCAAATTCATCAGCTTTCTTGTGAAATGCTAAATACATATCAACCCTGTACAAATCTGTCTTTGGGATAAATGTGTCTGTAACCTCTGTCGGTATGAGAGCGCCTAATTTATATTTGAATGATTGAATTTTAACTAAATAGCCTTTGAATATGGCAACACTGCATTATGGTAACTAGTTGTATTGGGGTTACAACTATTGCCTAAACCTAAGAAAAATGTTTTTGCTGAATCATTTTGTAATCGTTAGGAATTATTCCAAGTATAGTTTACACCATTTCATGCACTGACGTGTTGTTACAGCACTGTAATTATTTCTGCCACTTAGAAAAATTTGTGTATTCTAAATTAAAATAAGTTAGGTCTTTATTAAAAATGTTTTTTAAGGATCAGCATTACTGGGTATAAAATGCTCATTTGCAAGCTGAAGGAATTACTTGTATGCATTACTTGCATTCATACATCTTTTTGTGTCATCATTGTAAAGGTTCTGTCTTTAGTTGTAGTCTACTGAGGGCAGATGCTATCAGGTTCCATGGCTGTTCCTGACAGTAACAGCACAAAGGCAGTACCACATGGAAGTGCTTGTGGGCATTACAAGAAAGGTGAATTGTAAGAACATAAGCCATGATTTCACAGGTTTTGACAGAGTACTTAATTTGACAGGTACATAAGAAAAGCAGGTTTTGTATAAACTACCGTTCTCTTTCAAGTAATGTGAATGTGGAAAACACCTCTACAAAGAGTAATAGGACTGCACATCTATGCCAAACTTACACAAGGTTTAAAAATCAAATATTTTGACTACTTTCATATGCAGTTATTGACGGTAGTCTTGACTATGTTTTAGACCATACTTTTTTTTTTTTTAAAAGTTGACTTTGGTGGCTTTAGTTGTTAAATACAAGAATAGAGGCTGTCTGGTATCTTCCATAACGTGAGAAAAATCAGAAAAAATGAATACATTCTACTCATCTTGAGGCTTTTAAGAATAAAATGTTTTAGGTTGGATGAACGCAATAATACTTTGAGACCTAAGCTGAATTCATCAATTGGGTACTAAAGTGATGAGAGTTTGGCTCATGAAAGCAGCTGTGTTTTATGTGTAATACAATACTGATCATCAAAACTTCTTTTCTTTACTGTGCCTTTTGAAAGCAGTTTTAGGAAGAACTGAAGAGATCTGGGGATTTGAATTTCCTGTAAAGTACTCCTGAAACTGTGATCTCAGGCTTGCTTAATATTATGATGTGAATTTTTGCCAAGAGGTTTAGTTGGATGTAAGCAGACTTGGCTTTAGTGATTTTACTAGCAAAGAGAGTATGTGCAAAAGGTCAGAGAGATTTTGGTAGGAAATACGTGTTTGGCAGCCACATAATGCTTTTCATATAATGGTGTTTTGAATTTTTAAAAGAATACTTGGTTTTACATTCACTTATTTTTCTGTCCTGTATTTTTTTACCTTAGGTTTAGGTAGTAAGCAAATCTACCTTAAGAATGGTGACTCTTCCAGTGTGGCTGAACTGCTGGAAAGCTTCAAAAAAGATGCAAGAAGTGTTAAGCTAAGAGCAGGAAAGCATCAGCTTGAGGATGTGACTGATGTACTGAAAAGTTTTCTTTCTCAAATAGATGATGCACTTCTCACTAAAGAACTTTACCCATTCTGGATCTCTGCATTAGGTAATGTATTCAATGAGACCCAGTACAAAAAAGGTTGTATGTACATTTCTGTATCAAGTTTGAGAGGCTTGCTAGTTACTTGCCCTGTGTTAACATATATTATTTGATAATCAGCCCAACAGTTGTAGTGAGGAAAAAAATATTTAGAGCTTGGCTGGAATACATATGTCAATCAGAGAAAATTGTATTGCCTTTCAGGGAAACAGAATAATAATAAGTAGCAGTGTTTTCCTGACAATAAAGTTGTAAACAGTAGACCAATATTGCCCTGTGTCAAAATTAGATCAGCCAAAGTAAAAAAGTGATGATTTACATTTTATAGAAGCATTTAAGGTAGAATTCAAGAAATAGATATGTTAGAGTAGGAAAAAAGCATGTGCTCTATCTTTTGAGCATATGTAGTTCAAAAATGGCAAAATATTGATGCTATCATCTGCACAACAGTTAAATGACAGTCTGCTGCCTAAATTTTTCATACAATTTTTATGAACATTCAAACAAACATGTATATTAAGAATGCAAACCTGGTGGCATTTGTTACTTGGGTTTCTTTCTTCAGAAATGTTAACTTAATGTTACACCTCAGTCCCAACTTTACCGGGTGTACATTTTAATTTTAGGCTCCAAGATATTTCGCTCGCATGAACCCTTGTAAAGCCATTGGTTTACTGAGTTAACACCCAGAGAATAACTACATGTTTCTCTCTGAGTTTTCTTTTAATTTGGTGAGAATTATAGGCATTTTGGCAAAAAGGGTTTTACAAAGATAACATGCAACTTCACTAGAGCATTACATCATCATCATCATCATGGCTAGGCTTTGCAAACGAAGATTTGGGAAGGGCTCTACCCACGCTTGCTGCAAGTGCTTAAAGCATTACATCAGGTTACTAGGATTAGCAAACATTGCTATAGAGAACCTTTGTTACACTCAGCAGACACAAACTCCGTGCCACATAGAGTGAAGTACCCATAACTTACAGAAAATAAGTGTTGAAGTTACCCACAAGAGGAAGAAAACAATAAAGGGAGAAGAGATTAAGAGAAGAAAGAATAAAGAGAGGAAAACTTGATGGTTTCAAAGAGAACAGGCCAGGGCCCACAGTGGAAACCTTGTGCTGCCTCCTTATCTGCTCTGGTCACTGTGGCCACCCCTTCCAGGCAGGACCTTTGGTTCATTGACCTCTCACTGTCCCCTTGGCCACAGTGAGGGTGTCACAGACAATCAGAGGTTCCGGGGTGTGGTGGGGGTGGGTTATCAGGTGGACCTTTTTGACGGACAGGCCCCCCATGTCTGCCCCGTGCCACATGGCTGCAAACTTCGGTGGCCATCCTGGCTGACCATGTGGACACTGTGATGGAGGGCTGGTCCCCTCTCCTGACACACACACACAGACCCCCACAAAGTGATTCTGACCCAGTAATCACTGATCTGGTGTGTAACATTTAATTTGAAAGGAAGTTTAAGTAACTTCCTGTTACTGGAGATTGTAATGTGTTCTCAAAGCATGATGATGTGTGTCTCTGTATGGTTGGAAGCAGAACTGTGAGATTACTAATACATTACTTGGTTACTCATTACATAAATTGTGATGATTCCTACAGTGTTCTTTCAAAACAGCTGTATTTCTATTTGTTTATTTAGTGTAGTATTTACAAACTGCAAGAAAGAAATGGTTTCCCTGCCAAACTGTGCTATAAAATTGCAGTTGATGCATAGCAATAAGAGATGCCTAGGAAAAGCTAAGACAGAACATTAACTTCTACATTAATGCATAGGAAACATATAGGCATGTTTACTATGTGGTAAGTTTTGTCTTTAAAAGAAGATATTAAAAGCATATTCCTCTCTGATTTTAAGTTCAAAAATATGGAGATTGCTTTAATATGAACCACTAGAAATTCAGGAAATTAAAGTATTTTCAATGTTACACATTTTGACCTGTAATATCAATTTGAACAAACTAGAAGAAAGGCTATTAAGAATTTATTCACTTACCACAAGATTCATCTCATCAGAAATCAGAAAAATCTGTGACAGTTTAAAGTTATCTTTTTTTTAACGGTGTTGCAGTGATTCCACTTCCTGATATGCACATGGGGCTAAAATTCCGCTTCAACTTTACAGCAGAAAATCCTGTCCTGTTGCAGTTAAGTGATACTGAAAGCAATTGTGGGAAGACTCAAACACTTTGGAAGATAGAGTAGAAGACCTTTAAGCTGTTGTTTTGTTATTTGTTTGTTTCTTCTTTTCTTCCAATTACCAAAGACATCAGAACATAGTGCAGTAGTTAGTGGAGAGTGCTAGCAATAAGCTGGAAGAGATGAGATGGAAAAGATTAATTCTGCTTATGCTCTGTAGTGTATATGCAGCACAGCGAAGCAGACTTAACGGTAGAGAGCTGTGTCTCAGATACTGCCATTGCCAAGGCTGGGATTCCTGTCATTGGCTGTGCTGTTGTTCAGCTATATGTAACTTTTCACGACTTATTCACCAGCCCTTCCCCTTTGCTCTCCTGTTCAGTATTGTTATATTTGGATCTTTAAACTACTTTGGGCCCTGAGACACTTTTCCAGTAAAAATTTAAAATAGGGAAGGGTCTTCTCCTTTCTCATTTCTGGGAACTCTTAGAAGTACATTTGCACTTGTGCATACGCAGATCCACTCACACGTGTTGCATGCACATACTACAGATTAAATATGCTTTGAGAGGAAAAGCAACTGCTATTCTGGGGTTTAGTCTTGAATTGTAGTAAATGGTGCTTGTATGTGGGACTGTCCCTCTTTATTGCTGTTTCCCTACAATACCAGACTTTAATAGTAGATTGTCAGCCTTAATGAAGAAGAGTTTGGTTGGGTAAATAATTTTGAAGGACTAGGTGATGTTGATACAGTTAATGAGAACTGCTGTTGGGTTTCAGTGTACATTGTTATTAATTCTCAGTGATTGCTGTTTTCCTACAGATACACAGAATGAAAAGGATCGTGTGAGGAAGTATGGAGCTTTTATTCATTCTCTTCCACCAGTCAATAGAGCAACTTTGGCAGCTTTAATTGAACATCTTTACAGGTCATTGCAAATGATGTATTGCAGTAGAGAAATTCTTGTAATGTGTTCCCAGTATAACTACCATATATGAAAAGAGTCCTGTTTCATTAACTAGTAATCACAAAAGCTTATCTATGTGTGACAAATAATTGCATTTTAATCCCTTTAATTGATAATGTGTTTTTTTTTTCCTTTTGTTGTCATTTTAGCAGTAGGTATCTGTAAAAATCAATGGACTAGAACAGCCTTACAGGCAGAGAGGGCTGCCAGTGTATGTGTCCAAGTAGGGTAATTTTTGATGTAGCTTCTTTATACAATCTCATTTTACTCCAGTCAGCTAGTCTTCCAGAAGATTGTTGCAAATGGTTCTTGAAATTAAAAGATTTTTTTCAGTGAAAATGTCCTTCTCCACAATCTTTTTTTCACATAATAACTTTGAGAATTGACTACCCTTTCTGTTTTTCATCAGTGCTTCATTTTACAGCTGAGGTAGTGGTAGAGTATAGCTAAAACACAAACTTGTTTAAGCACCAAAGGTCATGTCTTATTCCTAGATTAAATAGGGCAAAAAGTATATAAAAATTATGTGACTGGATGGTTCTGTGATGTCATGGTTAATAGTATTGATCTATATTGTATTTTACCATTTATTGAGCAAGTCAGATTATATTGCTAGTAAATTGTCATGGGTAGAGAATGTATAGAAAATTCTCTTTACCATATATTGTGTTCAAAAATTATGTTACATAGCCAGCTCCATAGCAAATGTTTTTTAAAAACTATGTATTTTATTATGAAATTAATTGGTGCCATAATTGGTAAAAAGCTTATAGCGTTTGGTATATAAGGATGTTTCTAAACATATCCAGTTTGGAGATGTTAATATGCTGTTGCATCTGTTCTGAAAGTAGTTTGAATTCATGTGTATAACACCCAAAATTCTGCTGTACTTTAAAGTGTTTGCCTCTAAAAGGGAATACATTATATAAACAACAGAACTTTACCATACGCATAGGAACTAAGGATCTCATTTCTTTCCACATTTTGTTTGGTCTTAGATTGTAAGTTTGTACAATATACTTAGGTTGCATAATATAGTGAAACTATATTTAGCATTGATGTGGCCGCAACTGGAATCCTGTGTGCAGTTCTGGGGTCTGCAACTTAAGGATGTTCGTTTCTTTGAATGGATCCAGGGGAAGGCAACAAAGCTGGTGAAAGGACTGGAGCGAATGGCTTATGGGGAGCATCTGAGAACTTTGGGCTTGTCTAGTTTGGAAAAAAGGAGGCTGAGGAGTGGCCTCATTGCCCTGTACATCTTCCTGAGCAGGGGAGGTGGAGGAGGAGGTGCCAATCTCTTCTCCCTCATATCCAATGATAATGTGCATGAAAGTGGTTTAAAGCTGCATCCAGGGAGGTTCAGACTTGTCACTAGGAAGTATTTCTTTACCGAGAGGGTGGCCAAACACTGTAACAGGCTTCTTAGTGGGATGGTCAGTGTCCCAAGTCTCTCAGTGTTTGAGGCATTTGGACAGTGCCCCTAAAAACATGCTTTAATGTTTGGTCAGCCCTTAAGTGATCAAGCAGCTGGACTAAGTGATTGTCGTAGGTCCCTTCCAACTCAACTATTCTATTCTGGTTTTACTCTTTTTTATGCTAAATAATTTTGATACCACTTGAAATGCAGTTAGAAAGTTTTCATTTCTGTAATGAAATATAAAGAATATAAAGGAATATAAAATAAATAAATAATAGTACATGTTTTCATTGCATTTTTCTGAAATTAATTCTGTACGTTGTGAGTAGGCTCAGACAATTAAAGGAACAATGAAACCTTTTAAATATGTTGATTTTTCCTTCAACAGGGTGCAGAAGTGTTCTGAAATTAATCATATGAACCCTCACAATTTAGCCATGGTGTTTTCCTCATGCTTATTTCAAACCGAAGGCCAAACTAGTGAAGAAATCAATGTAATTGAAGATCTCATTAAAAATTATGTGCAACTTTTTCATGTAGGTATCTTTATATAAAAGTGTCTTAATTGCTCAGCTATTAGAGATGCTAAAACATAGAAATCTTATTTAAAATTATCTTACTATTAGTTAAATGATCTGAGGATTTATGGGGTTTTTGAGCTCTAATTCAGTAGACATTGTTCTTGGCCTGCTTTAAATTTTATTTCCCAGCTAGCTTAACCTGTGTAGGAAAGACTATATTTATGGGATGCTGTGAGCACCAAAATGGTGCTCATTCTTCTTGCCTTCAACAGATTACTAAATTTAAGAAATTTTTATGATTATGACTATTAAAAATAATATTTCTATTAAAATTTTATGTGCCTGTTCAGAACTCAAGCATGAAAGGATTTTGTGTTCTTAGTCTCTGAGCTGTGTCTCTGCAATGTGTTTTGTTTCTTTGGTCTAGCAAGAATGTTAAATCCAACCGTGTAGAAAAGATACTACTAGCAGCAATTTGTATTAGCCATTTTGGTTGAGTTTACTGTGCCACTATAACATTGTTTGGCAGTTTTTCTTGGATTCCTCTCTGTTTTAATGTTTGTTTCATAAAATTTATAATCATGAGTCTCATCACTGAAGAGCTGTTTCTGACTGATAGAATATTTTGCATAGCTGCTTCTGTAAGAACATGATTGACAGTATTGGTAGTTGTTACAATATTTATTATGTATTGATCAAGAATTATTAATTTTAAACAGATAAATGAAGACCAAGTCAAACAAATGGATATAGAGAACAGCTTTATTACCAAGTGGAAAGACACTCAAGTAAGTGGCAAATGTTAGTTGGTGTGAGAATAGGTTTAAACAGAGACTATTTTGTTGTTTACAGGTTTTTTATACCTAGATTACTTAAAGTAAATTTGTAAGCTTGTGTAGTGATTAAGGTTATTAAATACAGAGATGAGGGAAATGAAATTAAAGAAGAGACGTGATCTGATAAAGTAAAACAGTTCTGTGTAAAGCATCCCGTGGAATTACGTTTTGGCCCAAGCACTGTACTAACGTAAAGGCTGTTGCATGCTTTTACTGAGCTTCATAAATTGTATTAGAAGGAAATAGTCGTCATTTGGAAGTACAAGAGTGATGACCTGTCTTTTTTTTTAATTTTGAATGTGCATATTAAATACTTTCAAGTGTATATTAGCTTTTATTATTTCATGAGCTTTGGGTATATATGGTCCCACTTCATTAGGGCTTCACCATCCCTTTGAGTTTAAAGCATCTGAATCTTTAGCAGCATCCTGTTTTATGGCCATTTCTAGAACCCAAAGCACAAATATTATTTGGGGAAGGTTCAGACACATACTAACAGACAGTGAACTTTAGGACACAATATAAGAAAAATAGGAGATCTTATGCCACTTATTGTCATCTGAAGTTCCAGTTTTACCAGTAACAACTTTTGAATAATGTCAGAGCAGTAAGAAACAGCAAAGTGATAGCATGTTTCACTGTCTGAATGGAATTTCTGTCCAATCCTGATTATAGCAAAAATCACTATGCTTCATAACACTACCAAGGTGGGTGAACTAAGAGAGATAAAATGCGATGTAGGCAGCTTAAAGGCTTTTTCAGAAATCTAAAATAGTCGAGAAGATAGGGCTTTAGAAAAGGATAGAAAGCTAGCAAAGAAAATCTATAATGCTTTATCTGTTGGCTGTCTTCCTGCTTCTGGCAACAGGTTTGGGTACCTTGTAAGCCATAATTAAGAAGGCAGAGTCTTGCAAATATATGTTGAATTTGCATGTTCGGTGAATTGCTATCTGGACTCTTTTTTTAATCTCGTATTCCCTTATTGTTTAGGTCATAGGGACGTGAAGCCCTCTTACCCTAATGACCTATGTCAATGTGCATATCGAAGATATTTCTTCCCTTGTCTGGTGGGGAGTGACCAAGTTACTGGGAAAATTTATTTCAAATGTCTGTCTTACAGAATGGGAACATCTACCAATGAATAGCCACATAAAAAAATGGTGAAAAAAAATCCCCCAGGTTTGATATGACAGAATCATAGAATGTGCTGAGTTGGAAGGGACCCACAAGGATCATTCAGCTCCTGGCCCTGCACAGGACCATCCCCAAGAGTCATGTGCCCAAGTGCATTGTCTGAACACTTCTTGAACTCTGTCAGGCTTGGTGCTATGACTGCTTCCTGGGGGAGCCCCTTCCAGTGCCCAAACACCCTCTGGGTGGAAAACATTTTCCTGATACCGAACCTAAACCTCCCCTGACCCAGTTTCATGCCATATCTTCAAGTCCTATCACTAGTCATGAGAGTGAAGAGGTTGCTTCCTGTCTTACTGCTTCCTCTCATGAGGATGTAGATGACTGCAGTGAAGTTTCCCTTCAGTCTCCTTTTCTTTAGGCTGAACTGACCTCAGCTGCTCCTCATGTGGCTTCCCCTCAAGGCCCTTCACCATCCTTGTGGCCCTTCTTTGTAGCTTAATGCCCTTTTTATATTGCGGTGCCCTAAACTACACCCAATATTCAAGGTGAGGCTGCCCCAGTGCAGAGCAGAGAGGGACAATCCCCTCCCTCAACCGGCTGGCGATGCTTTGCCTGATGTCCCCCANGCCCCAGTGCAGAGCAGAGAGGGACAATCCCCTCCCTCAACCGGCTGGCGGTGCTTTGCCTGATGTCCCCCAGGACATGGTTGGCCCTCCTGGCTGTCAGGGCACTGCTGACTCATATTCACCTTGCCATTGACCAGGACCTCCAGGTCCCTTTCGGCAGCACTATTCTCCAGCCTCTTGTTGCCTAGTCTATACACACAACCAGGGTTACCGCATCCCAGGTGCAGAATCCGGCACTTGCCCTTATTGAGCCTCATAAGGTTGATGATTTGTCAAGCTCTCTGCAGGGCCTCTTTGCCCTTTAGGGTGTCAACAGCTTGTCCAAATTTAGTTTCATTGGCAAACTTACTTAGTATTCCTTTGAGTCCTGCATCCCAGTCATTAATGAATATGTTAAAAGAGAACTGGACTGAGGATGGAGCCCTGCAGAACCCCACTAGAGAGTGAACTCTAGCCTGATGTTACCCCATTCACTGTAACTCTTTGCGCTTGACTTGTGAGCCAGTTGCTCACCCACTGTATAACATGGTTATTCAGCTCTATGTTGGACATGTTGTCCAGAAGGATGCTGTGAGAGATGGTATCAAGAGCTTTGCTGAAGTCCAAAATGATTGCGTTTTCTGGCTTTCCTAGATCAGCCAGGTGGGTTACCCTGTCATAGAAGGAAATCGTGTTCAACAAGCAGGACTTTGCTCTCATGAAGCCATGCAGGTTGTGACTGATGACTGTGTTGTCTTTTAGGTGTTTTTCAATACTTTCCAGAATAATTTTTTCCGTGATTTTACCGGGCACTGTGAGACTGGCATGTAGTTTCCAGGGTCTTCCTTCTTGCCCTTCTTGAAAATCAGGACAAAGTTCACCGGCTTCCAGTCAGCTTGGGAATTGTCTCCAAATTCCCAAGGCTGCTCAAAAGTCATCAAGAGAGGCTTTGTGGTGACATCAGCCAGCTCTTTGAGTAATCTGGGATGAATCCGACTAGGTCCCATAGATTTGTAGGGATCAAACTGGAGCAGCAGGTCCTGGGCGTTTTCAGGGTCGACTGCGAGTTGATCATTCTCACAGTCATGGTCCTCCAGCTTGGGCTCTGAGACCGCCTTGGTCCATCATCTGTGTTAAAGATGGAGACAAAGAAAGCAATAAACACCTCTGCTTTGTCCTTGTTTGTGAGGGGGCCAACCTCCTCCTGTAACGGGCCGTTATTTCTACATTGCCTTTTTTTCCATTAATATATTTGAAAAA
>VWZG01003446.1:18608-45465 GCA_013396735.1 Grallaria varia | reverse complement strand
AAGAGAACTGGTGCTGGACAAAGAAGCTGAAGTGATACCACAGGCTCTTGATAGCAAAGCACTTGCAAAGAGAAACCCCAGGACTCCCAGCAAAGCCAAATATAGAAGGAAGAAGTCTGGGCCAAAACTGCCAAGTAATGGCCAAAACAAGAAATGCACCTGGCCACTGTGGACTGTTCTGTCCTAGGAGCAAGGGGCTGCTTCTGCCCTGGTTTGGACAGCAAAGTATCCTGTCTTTTAGCTTGCAGGTTTATGAGTTACTGGACTGCATGGAAACAGGCTGTCCTCTCCCAGCAAGCACTGCAATCACATAAATAGAGCTGCATCTTATTGACTGGACCTGTGAGCACCTACAGTAATTGAGATACTGGTTTTGGGAGGCATCCCAGCACTGGATCACCTGTGGGAAGTGTCGATGCTCCTGTTTTTCCTGGCTGCTGTTCTCCCTCTCTGTTGGACACTGCTGGCACTGAGCCTGATGAATGGCACATCTCGTTAACACCACAAACTTCTGACCAGTTCTGACCCACAGGGATAACCTGGCAGTTTCTGGGTTCAGGGTGATGGGTCTGAAACAGACACAGGAAAATATTTGAAGCACAAACTTCCAAACAGCCCAACAACACAACAGAGCACTTGTGTTCCAGAGAAAAGGCCCAGTTATCCAGTGAACAGCTTGCTATTTCCTGGATGGTTTGTGTCTGCGTGCAGGGACTTGCTCCTGCAGTTTGCTTTCAGTGTTTCTATCCCTCTAAGAGAAATTAATCTGTTTCTCGTAAAATAAAATAGGACTATCTCTTTGTCACTAGTTCTGAAAATCACGTGGGCAGCAGTTTGTTCTATTCCCGTTCAAAGCAGTCCTCAAGAACTCAATTCAAGTCCATGTTTGGACACTGTATTGTGGTAGATTCTTAGAATATACGGGATGGCCTTTAAGCATGCAGTTCAAAGTCTCTAGGGGTGGAAAGCATTATATTTTAGGTTTTATTCTACATTTGTCATGTATGTCACTGACAATGCTCTGGTGCTATCGAAGTTCCCGAAGAGTATATTGTGTTGTTTTCTAAAACAAATACCAGACCAAAATTTGTCAGGGAAAACACGTAATTTCATGGTGTCTATCTTTGACTTAATTATTTTTTCTGCTACATCACTAAAAACAATTTCTCTTAAAAAAATATGCAATGGCTGCTAGTAGCAATGAACTGCCTCGGTGGAACACCCCTGACTTGGGGAGATGAATAAATTTAGTCTAAAACTTCATCATTAGTGAATGAAGTATTAATAAAAACCAAAGGAACGGTGAGATCCACAGACAGGGATTTTTCTGAATGATGACATGATTTTGAGTACCTGAGATTCAAATATACCTGGTTTACAATAACAATAGATGGTGCATTCTAAAAATCAGACCACTTCCAGGCTTTCAGCGAAACCAAAGGCATTTGTAGCCAAACAACCAGACCATGAATCACAGAGGGAAATTTTGCTGAGGCACAGGAGATCAAGATTTAAAATCGTTCATTGTCTGGTACTGAGCAGGGAGCCTCACACAGGACAGTAATAAAGGCCTGTTTACACTGAAGCATATGTTAGAGACAATTTAAAAAAAATCAGGGATATGTCCCTAAAGCTCAGCTGTCATGTAATAATGCAAGACCAAGAGATTCAACAAGGGCTTTACTGCTGTGCCAGAAGTGGAAGGAAAACGTCTGTATTATTCCTTTGCTGTTCAGAAATTATTTAGACTGAGATTCTTTCCTGTTGTAAGATTTAGGAAGAAATCAGATATCAAGAAAGGTCACAGAATGTATTACAAGCTGATTTCTTGAATGACCTTGTCCAACTCCTCTAGCAATTTGCCTTTGTATCCTGATGAGCCTCACCTGGGACTCCCTTGACCACCCCTTCTTGTCCATGGGTCCAGAAGCCCATTGAAGCTTGGGCTTTGCCATTTGTCTTGGGTTTGGACTTTTTTTTGGTTTTGAACTCCTTGTTCAGGCTATGTGAGAAGGAGCCCGGGCAGTGGGGTCCCTGCCCTGCCAGCAGGGTCAGGCTATTCAGCTCCCAGTCCTTCAGGGAGCAGCTGGTCCTTGCTGGGCCCCAGTATCCATCTGCTGTAAATTGCCCACTTGCTACAACATTAAGCACTGATTCCTGAGTGTTTCCTGGGTGCTCTCTCACTGAACATGTGAAAAAATTATGTTGATACTAAGTGGAAGTAAATATTTAAATGTGTTAAAACCATGCAATAGCAGGGGAGACACTCTGCTTCACCGTCTGTCTTCATAAATATGCTTTCAAGTGGGTTCTGTGAATTTAGTTCTGCTGTAAGCAACAAGATTCTCCTCCTGTAACATTGTTTTTATTGGTGTGCGGTCATCTAATGCTTCATCTGGCCTTCTGAAGGACAATATTGCCATGGGCTCTCATGGTGATTAAATGGTTATGATGTCCCCCTGTTTCACACCTTCCAAAGCAGACCCACCCAACCTCTCTGCTCAGGAGAGTGGTGCAGGATGCACACGTGTAAGGAGTGCAGCACAAACCTCCGGGAAGTCTCCACGGTGTTTTCACTTCAGGTATCTTGTTAACTCCTGTGAAATGGGGTGAAAAATATCGCATTACCCAAGCGGGACAGGGAAAACACCTCAGTGCCTTCGGTGGCGTGAATAAGAGCCTTGCAATCCCCACTAAGGTGTTAGATTGAATAACACAGAAGAGAAACAAACGATGTAAATCCCGAGCGCGCCCTGCGTCAGCTCCAGGCAGGAGGATCAGCTCCCAGGCACTGTCTGCGACAGGCACCGCTCTGAAAACACAACAGGCTGCATTGAAAACCTCTGTGTCACCTGCGCCTGAATTTCCTGGCTCTAAGGTGTGGAGCAAAACCACAATCCACCTCAAATCCCTTTTTTTTATTGGGGCAGTTAATTTGTTTATGAAGCGCAGTGAGGGTGAAATATCTCGCTTGAATCCTTTTCAAAGGATTATAAGGTGGATTTACTCCAGAAAGGAAGAAAGCAAGACACTATTTTTCTGAGTTACAGATCTACAGGATTCCCTTTTAATGGGTTAAAGCACCCGAAACATTAAAAATAAGCTTGTACCCATAATTTGCATCATTTCACATAAAACATACCGGATGAAGGTGATGTTTCTTTCAAAGGTCTTCTAAATCCATGTTTTCAAGTACACGTGATTCCTCCCAAATCCTACCTTTGGAACAAAAGAAAACCCAGCTTCAGTTACATTGTCCAAGTTCTGTACTAGTTGTGTTAGAGAATTGTATGAATTCTCTAGTTAATCATGTAACCCATGAAAAGCCTCTGCTCCTGATTTTTTAAAAGTGTATATATTCTTCCATAAAAGTAAAATATCAATCACACAGTTCTCAAGGCCTTTAAACTAACATTTCTTCATACTGTATAGTTGAGTGTTTCTTTTTGTGAACTCCACAAACAATTCAGAAAGTCTTGGTAGCTCCAACACATCTCCCAGGAGACAGGAAGCTTGAATCTGTGGAGCTTTCATATTTCATATTTCACATCCCGTGCCAGGTTCCCCCATATGTTAGAAAATAGGCACATCACAAAGTGATGTCATATCCTTAGTCAAAATTTCTGTGTTCGGATACCCACATGGGAATGGAAGCTTTGGGAATAGGAGCTTCAGATCCACGTTGTGATCTCAGCTCTGTGATTCAGGCCTCTTCTTTACCTCTTGAGACAAAAGCAAGTAGCTGCTGGTTGTGCAAGTGGTGGAGGGTGAGGAAAGGCTCTGTCCCCTCCTGGCGAGCTGTGGCTCAGCAGCAGGGCACCTCAGGGCTCAGTCAGCACTGTTATTATTTGTTTTGCTGAGGCACTGTGCAAAAGCTCAGCTGCAGATAAGGAGCCCATTATTCCAGGTGCACTTCCAAAACAGGAGCATGGGGTGCTTGCTGGTGCTGGGCTCTCCCAGCCCGCGGCGTGCCCTGCACCACGGGCTCTAAGGTGCCATCTGGTAAGGCTGCCTGTGCTGCTGGACACCCTGCCTGTGCACTCTTTGCCTTTCCTGGCTTTTCTAAGTGTGCTGCCTGCTGGGATCATAGGGAAGAAAAGGATGTAATGCATCCACTTAGTGATCCTCTTACAGAGACAGATGATTACCCTCAACCCACTAATCAGCTCCACCAGGAGCTCGGGCTGAGCGGTGGTGCAATGCTGATTCTCCTCCCAGGCAGGATGCTACCCTGCTGTCCTGAGAGAGGAACCACTGTGACTCTTCTGGCAGTGTCCTAGTGTGTGTGCCACCAGTGCAGAGGTGACTCCATACACAGGGCTCTTGGGATGACACTGTGCAACCTCAGCGGATTGTGACATGGTACAGGGAGGATTTGATTCCCTTGCTGGAACTCATTACCAAGTTCCTGCCTTCAGCTACAAGAATGACATGAAAATGGCCTTTGGATGTCCCCACTATGATTCACTTTGACATGAGTGATGGCTGGCTTACAAGTTTGAGATTGAGGCCCTGAAAACCAGCAAAAATGCACCAGCATTGCCTTTTGTGGGTGAACAGTCCAGGGCGACACATTCACAGTGGCTCATCTGTGAGCCACCCACCCTGGACCACAAGTGCTCCTGTGCCTCCAGCCTGCCTGTTCATCCTTCATACCATCACAGTCACACACAGCACCACGCTCCACCTGGAATGCTCCAGCTGGGATAGGAGATGTGCACTGGAAATAATCCCAGTATGGTCTGACTGCTTCTGGACAGCACTGAGTGTCTGATCCCCTCACTGGCTGCTGCTGAGCTTCATGGATTCAGCATATTATCAGAGATATCCAATCCTTCCTTAATTGACACCCATTACTGCTGGCAGGAAGAGCCAACGTGACTGAACCTGCCTCAAAATGAAGTGACCTATATGTTAGTAAGGCTTTCATTCCCTGACAAAAACAGCATTATGCCTTCTCATTTCATCGTGTCGTATAACCTCACATTGCCTTAGCTCACTGAGGCTTTAGAGCACACACCACGAATCCTCCAGGAATTCTCTGCCAGCTAATACAGTGTGTCTGCTGCTTCCTACGGGGCATCACTGCGAAATATTTTCTAGGCTGTGCTGTTACATTGATTGAGACACACAGTTTTGGGGAAGCCACTAAAATGTTTTCATTCCTTCCCCATCCCTGGCCTTTCCTTCCCACTTCTGCAGTGCAGCCTTAGCACCATCTCCTAAGTTCTTTCACTGCCACTGTCATAGAGTCAGATTACAGAATGGGACCCTCTCAAAAAACAAAAAAATCACCCCAAAATGATCAAAATGACCAGCACTATAATGGGAAAAGCCTCTCTATAACGACGAGCACCCCAGAACTCTCAACCCATTCCAATTTACCAGACCTCAAAGTCAGTCCAAAAAGTCTTCCACTGAAACCATGATTTGACTGCATGTTAATGAGAACCACTATTCCTTTCTGGGTTTATTTGCCCAAATCACAGTAAAACAGCACAATAGCTGTTAACTGGGAAATATCTTTGATTCCAAGAAGAAATAAAGCCAGGCCAGAAAAGGAGGATTCCAAGGCACTCACCATGGTGCAACACAACTTGCCTTACTGTTCTGCCTACACAGTAAAATGGGATTTTTAGTATCTCCAATTCGTTCATTGTCTGAACTTGTGCCACCTGGCTACCGCTTCCTACTGTCAAAAAATCACAGAAGTACTCAAAAATTGTGTTTAAAATCCCAGCTACTTCGCCTTTATGCCTTCTGCTACAGACACATGCTTTTCATCTGCAATTTCTTTTGCTAAATGATTACCATGATGTTTGGCATTTCCTTTCAGATTGGGCTGTGAAAATGATAGAACATGTGCTGGCCTATATGGAATTACAAGCATTCCTTTCGGAGTGCACTGGGATGAGTTTAGGACATGACACACAACTTCGTAAACAGGGATCACAAAATGTCAAATCAAGAAAGCACATGATGCAAAGTACTAATCGTTTTGTTTGGACAGGTTCTGGAAAGTTTTGGACAGGATCTGACTGTCTATCATGGCAGGATTGTTTATGCCAGGGCAATAAAGAATACATCAGTTTTTTTAATCTCAGCGTGAATCAATGTCAAAGCTTCATGATATATGGAGCCCTGTCTCGAAACTGGGCATAAAAGACCACAAATTTCAATGAGGCTGAACAAATACACTCCAGAACTCATTTCCCCCTTCCTGTCCGGTTCTATACCTTAAAACAGAATCCTTGTTACTCAAAGTTTATCACAACAAAACTCTACAAGTTCAAGAGTGGCCTCTATCCATCCCCTTTCCCACACCTCTATAACGTACTCCAGGAACTCGTGTGAAAGGTGAACAGTGACGTTCAAATCAACAAGTGCACATCCTGCTCATCTTGCAACATTAGCTGGGAGGAAATTGTTTTCGAACTGTGGTTTAGTAACCGTTCCCCGATAAAAACACTGTCATATGTCCCTCACTGAGGTGCAAACCAAATCCTTATGCAGTAAGAGTTGTGTGGTGTTTGACCACCCACCACCACTGGTACAGACCTAGTAATTACTCTTCAAGGCACTACTGCCTGGAAATTGTTGGGGTCCCCACTGTGTGAGTTTGCTGGGCCTGCTCTGCTCGTGAAGGCTCTTGTCACCCATCACACTCCATGTGCCATCAGCACCAAATGGGCAGTCAACACAGTAAAGCCCCTGTACAGTGGGAGCAGCTCTGTTAACCTGCTGTGAGAGTCATGCTGGATGTAGTGGAACTGAACTCGGCCCAACGCCTCAAGTAGAACAGTAAAACTAGAATCCATGAGGAAAACCTTCACAGGAGAGAACTTTTTAAACCTCATCAAAGCCAAAAAGTAGGTGAAACATCAAGTTTAGCCAGGATGAAAGGCTCCTCTGTCTCTTGTATTTCACATTTGCTCTATGGCAGTCCATGGGGAACTCTTCTGCAGGACATCTTTCTACTAAGAAGACTTGTCCTCCAGAACTGCTGAAGTCATGGGGCTTTTGCAGAAGAATTCGTAATGTTTTCTGAGGAATAGTAATGCTTTCTGAGGAGTATGTGTGATTGACAGTCACGTATGCTGCTTTAGAAATGAAAATGATAGAACACTGGCTGGAAGCAAAGCTCACAGTGACTCTTACCAGTTCCCGAGCTCTCCAGACGTTATTCATGTTTAGAGGAATGGGGAAGGGATATTGTTTTCTGTGGGTGATTAAACATTAGGCTCTGTGCCTTGTGCTGATAATGGATGGTTTCCTGATTAACTGTACTGGGGTTGGATACCTCGACTGGTTGGACCCAACAAACAGGTATTGTCAGACCTTCAGGGAAAGAGTGCTGGGGAAAGTCAAACTCCTTGCTGCAGGTTTATATCCTTGATCCCCATTAAATATTCACATGTTTGAGTCTGGTATCGACCACTACTGCTCTGTGTCACACAGCAAGGCAGCTGTTTGTGCTAAACAAAACGGGTCCAATTCTGTGTTCTAATTACATTACTTCTTATAAGAGGAAATCAGCTCTGGGCTGGAAGTAGGAGAAATAGTGAGATATAAGAGTAATTTCCACATCTTTTATTGGATCCCAATGACAACTACTTTTCCTAGAGTAAAGATGAGAGGATGCCTTTTATCCAAAGAGAATCCAAGCCCAGAAAGGATAGAACACTGAAGCCTAATACTGAAGACAGGATAGGGTGGGAATGGCAGAGGGACATCACGGCTTTCAGAAGCTCAGGGCACACCTTAGGAATTCCATTTCTAACTGCGACAAGCCAGTTCAAGTCAGCTCAGATCCTGATTGATAGTGGTTTGGTAAACATCAGGCCCACAGACATACATCAGTCATACAGAGATAGGATCTACCTCAGATGAAGATCCATCTGGGTAGGCAGTGTTTAGGTGTTTAAACTGTCCAGTCACTTTCTTTTGAAGAGTTAAAGATCAGCTTCACCACTTTTCCCAAAGCACCAGGGTGAAATGTAAATGCACTAGAAACTTAGTGTGCAGAGGAGAGATGATGCAGTGTATAAACACTGAGACAGTTAGAGATTTACACTGCTAGATAACGGTACTTTAAATTTCAAGTTCACAAAATCTGAGATACTTTATCCACATACAGAATGATTTTCTTTAAGTGCAGTGATTCTATAGTCCACAGAGGCTAAAAGCAATGTGAATTCCATCTTCATACTCTTGGACATTTAAAACTCTAGAGTGTTACTTGTGAGTGCTGTGGAGAAAAGCCAGGGTGCAAGTTCCCAAACCCTCCGTCACACAAGTATTCTGCTTTGCTGTTACATACCTGTGAGGAGTGGGAGAAGGAAACAGGTCCTACCTGAAGCATTTGTTTGACCTGCTGCAGACTTCCGATCAAGCGTTACAAAATCCACGGGAGTTCAAGGAAGTTCTCCACGGCAGGAGTTGCCAAGAAGTCAATACAATGTAAATTATTCCCTGGCATTTTTCATTTCATATAATAACTAAGCCATACAAAATGAAGGAAAGAAGAGGAAATTCCAGTGACAAGAAAAATGAGTTTGATTCCTCTGAAAATCATTACCTTACAGCACAGTGTTACCAAGCAGGGAAAGCAGACATTGGGGGTGCTGTCTTTGCTCTTTTTCCTTGAGGAGCAGGACTGGGAGGGAAGAGACAGGGCCTGGGGTCTGTTCCCATCGCAGCTGACCTTCCCAACCTCTGCCCAGCATCTGTAACAGCTGCAGGAAGAAGTGGAATACTCAGGTGCAACTGCAACACAAACCCTTCTCTGTACCTATTAATAGGGGAAATGATCTCTTCCACAGCCAGCGCTGAAAATCAACAGAGCACAGAACAAAGCAAACACAGATTGTTAATCAAATCAACGCCATGCACTCAGCAGGGCAAACATTCGACTTCTAAATAAACCAGCAGAACTGAATCCTTGCAAAGAGTTACTTGTGTGGAGTCAGGTAATGCTTCTGCAGTGTCTGACCAGCAGGACCACACCAGCAGCAGATTCCTTGGGTTGTGTTTGTTCTTTGACACTTCTCCAGGAGCATTTCCCCTCAGCTCCGGTGCCAGAAGTTGTCGTTTAAGGAGCTAAAAAGTCTCTCTTAGTTTCACGTGATGTAAACATACACACAGTGTGCTCCATGATGGTCAGTCCCACAAGGATCGAGCTGCCCACCCAAGGGAGACAGACCCTCATGGATAAGACAGAGCTGCAGTTCCCTTCCTCTCTAAGCTCTTCTGTGTTCACCTTTTGTTCCCCCAGGTGCAGGTTAAAACCATAACCATGAGCCCTCTGTCTCCAGCTCAAACAAATCTTTCCTCGAGACAGCTAAAGCTTTGGAAAGAAAAAATGTCTTGGTGATTTACACAAGGAATTTGAGGCCAGTGCACTCTATTTGTCTCCCTAGGAGTCGTCGTGCTTTGCACCATCTCACTGCCTCTGAGTCCAGGACCTTGTTCTCATCACATTTGCATCCAATGCTGAAGCATGACTCCACTGATTTTAATTTATTCCGGATTTACACCAGTAAGTGGATGATTAGAATTGTAATAGCCAAGGAATGTAGTGCAGGGTTGTTAATTCTGCTTTGCATGTAGGTTTGCAAATACTACAGTTTTGGAATAAATGCCCTCATTTTATCTTCCCCCTGCAAGTAGGTACAGGCTACCCAGAATACAGGCTTCTAGTTTTGGGGCAGATGATGGGGTATAGGCTGGCAAAGGGGAGGCCAGGAGGTCAGAGAGGGAGCTTAAGTAGGTGCTACTCCTAAGTACTTTTTCCAGTCCTTTCCTTATTGTCCACAACTGTTTCTGCTCAGTCATGGAAGTCTTGGCTTTGTTATATCAATTAAAATATTTTTCTGAGTAACTCCTTTGTTCCTGTATTGTAATTGGTTTTCAGTCATTTATGATGATTAATGAAAAAAGGTATTTATTTAATAGCAAAGACAATACATGGTGATACCAGCCGCAACACTGGAAAGTCCCTGAGTAATCCTACTGCAATTAGTTTTTTCTTAAAAATGCAACTAAGGCAATTAAACTGCAGTGGTCACTTTTGGTCTTTGGAAAAGTTGCTGCGTGTTGAGTAGCCTGAACATCCTGCTCATGCTTCAGGCAGCATCCTGTCCAGTTCTTCTTTCTCTGTCCTTTTTTTCTTTTTTTTTTTTCCCCCCAATACTACTTCCCTTTCTGTTGATGATTTCATTTCCTACGTAGTTACTACATGGATGGGAAAAACCCGGGAATACACAAGGGCAGACATTTTCCATCAAACCTGATCAGCAAACAGCTTTTGATTGTGTTGTGAATCAGAAAAAGGGCACAATAGAAAAGGACTGCAATTTTGGATTCCTTCAGACGGCTGAAAAATGTGAACCAAGTTCTAAGTCAGCCAGAAATGTCCTGCTGGCAGCTCAGGGACTCCGCTGAAGCAAAGCTCAGCATGGCCACTAGTGAAGTTTAGAAGTCCAGCTGCAAGGCTGGAGGATTAAATGCACAGCACTAGGATCCCCAACAGCCGGCAGGATGAACAACAGGAGTTCAGGCTGACAGAACGTTTGGGAGAGAGGAACAATTCCCAGTGATATTATGTAATTGTGTAAAGCTGGAGCACCTGCTTGTGCTGCAGGGACGTGCCAGTTCCTCTCGAGACACAAGTCGAAAGTGCCTCTCCTGCCTCTAAAACAGAGATTTCATCAGCGGTGTAGGTGGAAAAAACCATTCACCAGCAGAGATGTTGCAAGGGCCCTTCTCTGCAGCAAGAATCATGGGCCACACGGAAAATACAGGAACAGGGATCATCACCTCCTGCGCCGTGAGGAAGTAGTGCTGTGCTACAGCACAGCTCTGCCACTCATCCTTGTTCTCAGAATGCTGTGCAATTTTATGACTAATTCATACTTTTTTAAAGCACTTGCACCGTGACCTTTGTAACACCTGCCCCGTGCCCAGCACTTCTGGAAACGAACAAATGCCATTTCTAGCCTTGTTAATGGTGGGGAATATCAAGAACAAGCAGCTTCAGGAGGAAGGGAGGAGGCAGCCCCCACAAATTTCAGTGAGCTTCTCCTGAGAAGGAGGGCTCAGCAAAACAAGTCAGGCCTGCAGAAGTGCACAGTAACTAAACAAAAGAGAGTGAATATTTTTGGGGAGGACTGAACCCAGACACTGCTGAAGCTCATCAGAAGATGGATACTAAACGTGGATCTCATGGTTGCATTTGTATTTAGAGCTCTTTACTCCACATCATTCATACAAAAGTCATTCATTGTGACTGTTGACAAAGTTAAAATCTTGTGGGGGTTGTTGCTATCTAATTAAAGAATAGTTAGGGGGAAAAGACATAGACTTATAGCATTTGTAACTATAAGTAAGTTCTCTGTTTGGCCCTCTCAAGTCAGCCAACTAGCCTCAGGAAAGGTTCACAGTAGAGACCATCTTGCTGCCAAAGTACAGATGACACTAAAGACCCAGACTGCCAGAAAAAAAGAGCCACAAAGAAGTTGAGGTATTTTCCTATTGCAGATCAAAAGTATGGATGGATTTTGCATGCAGGGTCACAGAAGTATAAGAAAATAGTAAGAGGAATTTGCCTGCAGGAAATCTAAAGCTCAAGCAGGACTACCCTTTCCTGCTGAACCCAATAGTCTTTCAAAAAAACCCCAGCAAGTCACAGGGACTGACTCAGCTCTCAGTGATTTCTAAATCATCTTTTACATGTTTGGATGCAAAATTCCAGGCATGATGCAGGATTTCTAAAGATGCCAGTGAACAATCATTGAGGGAGATGAGGACAGGGCACTGCAAGGGATTCCTCAGGGGAAAGAAATTCCTCACTGCTCATGTGAGTATAAGGAAATGTAAATTTTGTGGGCACTCACAAGACAGGAAAGGTTGGGCAGGAACACACAGAAAATGATATGAGAAACTCCAGTGTTTTCACTTGGGTACCTCAAGCTCTCTCCTGCCCTTTGTACTGCCATAGCATAACTGATGTGGAAACTTTGATAAGTGGAATTACCAAATTTTATGTCTGCCATAGCCCCTCCAGATTGATTTGAACTAATCCAGCAAGTACCAGTTTGCCATGTGATTTGGACAGGGACTTTTGTACCACACATCAGTGTTGAAAGTTGGATGCAAGATAGCCTGCATTCCTGTGTGTCATATACTGCTGATAAGCTCATCAGTACTCAGAAGTCTGATTGCTTGGTGGCTTTTAAGCCCCTCTTATGCCAAGAAAATGGAAGTTCTCAATAGAGGTATTTATGACCCTCATGACAAAAGAAGTGTTTATTCAGCTGAAGGCTACCAGATATCATTTATGATACTCATATTTCAGGCTTAGGAACAACACTCTTCAGTCAGACTGTGTGCACTAGAAATCCAGCAGCTCTTCATTCACCCTCCTCACATCTCCAAAACTAGGTCGTTTTAAATTAATCACAACAGCAGCTCCTCTCTTTTGCCCAAATTACACAGTTTGTAACAAAACATGTGATCTTTTCATTTAGAGTTCATCTTTTCTGACTTCCCTGTGTAACCAGAAGAGGAATTTTATCTTTGTTGACTCTAAGTTTTTCGCAAGCCACTCCTGAGCAGTCTCCTCACTACCTCTTCAATCACAGGTCAAAGCACAGCCTCCAGAACACTGCTCTGTTGTTCCCACCCCTCCATATCAAGGTTTGTTACACAGTCATCATTATGCCATCTGTGATAAACTTGAAACACCTAAGCCCTTTCTTTATGAACAAAATCGCACGAGAGCCACAAACCTCTGATCTGCCTGCACCAAGAAAGCAGAAATAACAGTTTCCTCAAAACTCAGCAGGCAGAATGCCTTGCACAAAGAAGACAAAGGGTAAAAGTTTAATGGCATGTAGAGTACAGACACAATGACTTTAAGATAATGAAAATCATTGGGGAAATTAAAGAGGAATAAGAGTTTATCAGGTTTATTTGGAAAAGAAATTCACTCTCCTCAGGCAATGCAATTCAACCTTCCATTTTCTCCTTATATGTAGGCCAGAAGACATTTCCATTGATGCTCTCTTTTGTATTTCTATCAACAGCCTGCTGTGCATGGAATAGAGTGTTAGGGGGAAACAAAAAGTCCAGAGATAGGAATGAACAACCCAGTCTGTGCTGCTCTCAGGAAACAGCACAACACTTTGTAAAAAGAGATGACCAGGAGATGTGATAAAGGCCTACAGAATCATGAAGGAAGGTGAAAATCATGGATAAGGATCAATACCTACTTCTTGTTTCCCCCTAAAAGAATCAGGAGGCATTGAATGAAAACAGGCTCAGAGTAGAAAACTACTAGGGATACGTGTCCAAGACACTTAGTCTTTCCTTGAATTCCTGGACATCTGCTGATGGCCACAGCTGAAGATGTCACTGGCTAGGCAGACCTCTGGTCTGGCACACGGAGGCTGTAATTAAGTGCTTATGTGCCCCATGAGCTAATCCAGCTGTGTTCACTGCAAGCTGCAAAGCCACAGGGAGAGCACGTGCTTAGTCCCACAGCTACAGCTCCTAGTAGGCTGTTATTCAGACACATCCTCTAAGACTACTTATGGTCAGACACTGATAGATATGGCAACAGCAAGTGGAATTCAGTCTGGCATATGTATATCTCTGAGTCCTTCATTATCAGTCAGAGAAAAATAATCCACATTCATTCATAACTGGTCCTATGCTTTGCTCCTTTGACTTCCCCATTTCCTGGCAGTGGCAAAAAATGGGATTCCTTCATGTTTAACCCAAATAAAGCCCACTTGTGCTTTAGCATTTGTCTGCTAGTAAAAATGGTGCTTATGGGGCAAAGCAGTTTATCATATCTTAACAATATATTCTGTGCATTCCCCGTGGTGCAACAGTCAGTCTGGACTCTGTTGCTTGTTCCAGCGATGCTAGATTTGAACTTATCAAAAAACATGCTGTCAGCAGAAGTTATCTCAGCGTATAATTATTTTTAAAATATAAATTAATATAAGGACAAAGGGAGCTAGTATCTATCATTTCTACAATTATTAGCTCCTGCTTCTATCAAGTATTAAAATCGAAAAAAAAATCGAAGTCTGAAGACGCATAGGTGGAAAATCATGGTGCTAATGCCTTCCACCAGCAGGAGAAAGCCAGTACAGAAGAAAATTACCACAATATGGAATTACAAAGCCCCTACAGGCTCCACACAGCTCAGTACAAGGCAGTTCTATCTGTCTTTACTTAATGAACTGCTTTGTGTTAATGAGAAGTGATAGTGTGGTCATGAAGGGAAAGGGGCTTGCCCACTCACCTGTGACTCACTGCACTGCAGCAGGTCGGAGTTTCCGTGGGATGGCCCACGCGTGATGCCGGCGTGCAAGGGCAGCCCGGGCAGGATATAAACACAGCAGCCCCAGAGCACAGGCACTCGCCATCCCAGGAGCTGCCCCAGCTCACCCCACCACAGAACCAGGCCCAGGCGACTCCAGGAAGACACACTTGCACCATGATGGCCAAGGCTGTGGCTGCTGTCCTGACTCTGCTCCTCATCTCAGCAGTGGGAACACAAGGTAAAGCCACCCTCCTGCAGCTCCCCTGACTGTGGGCCAGTGCAAATGCCGTCCATCCAGGGCAGCCAAGAACCCTCCTGATGCTGTCAGCAAAAGGAATGTGTTGTGTATCCGGTGGAAACAGGTAAACCCTCTGCCTTTCTTCTGTTTTCCAGGAAAGGCCCTGGCACGCTCAGCCATTGAACTCCGGTGCCAGTGCATTGACACCCATTCCAAGTTCATCCATCCCAAGTTCATCCAAAACGTGAACCTCAGCCCCAGCGGACCTCACTGCAAGAATGTTGAAGTCATGTAAGTGTTTTTGCAAAACCCTCACAGTTGCTTGACATGGAGGAAGCAGATTCTGTGCTGAGGATGGTGTAAGTGTTCTCTGAGTGATGTAACCAGCCAGCAGGCACAGCTGCTCAGAGCACAGAACAGCAATGCTATAAGATTTTGACCTAAACTCACAGCCATCAGGCAGCAAACAACTTTCCAAAACTCTGAATTCTGCCAGCAGGTGAAAAGATGGCACAGAGCCATTCCAAGCAAGTGATTAAAACATCAGTTTCAATGGCTAGGTCAAAAAAATGATCACGCTTCTATTCAAGTCAATGAAACCAGTAGCATTAGCATACAGATCATATAATCTGGTCGTAGTCCAGAATTTTTTGTGTAACCAGTAACAGCACAATTTCTGAATCAAGATGAAAAGAGTTAGCCCTTCATTGAAGACCAAGGCAAACACCAAGCAAGTTGGGGAGGGACAAGAAGCAGTTTTGAAAAGAGGGACAGTCCTGCAAATGGTTTAATACATCAAACAAGTAAATATGAGAAGGTATTAAACCATTTAAAAAAAAACCCTTTACGTTAGGCTCAGCCTCAAGTGATACAGCTTAAAAGGGGAACACGTCAGTGTACACCTAGAACGATGCTATGAGACAAAAGTGGCACTGCCCTGGGATTCACTAAGCAGCCCTTTCCCCTTCCTTTTTTCCCTGCTGCAGAGCTACCCTGAAGGACGGCAGAGAAGTGTGCCTGGAGCCCACTGCTCCCTGGGTGAAGCTGATCATCAAGGCAATTCTGGACAAGTGAGTCATTCCTTCTCAGTGAGCACAGCTTATTGAAAACCGGTATTTTAATTGGGCTACCAAATAAGTGCTCCAAAATTCTGTCTCCTCGGGCAGTTACTACCGTTTGTGTTCACTAATTGTGACAAGCACTGTGATTGCTTTGAGCATTAATTATAGCAAGAGGTATTGAATCCTTACTGTGCCATGCACCCCATGGGAATGTTACCTTCCTCTGTTCCAAGGCAGGACCATTTTGAGAACCTGCAGCGCAACTGCTCAGGAAATCCAGGCATCAACTTGCACCAACTGTTGCTTGCAGTGGTAGGAAACAACAATCAGTTTTCCAGACTACTGGTGTTTAGACACATGTGAGGAAAAAAACAGGTTTCATTTGTCCAGTGAAGCATCAGACTATGGAAGTCCACTGCTACTGAATACCTGTGAAAAGGTCACGAAGTACCAGTGTCCCTCAGGTTCAGTTACAGCTTTGGGCACAGAGGCACAAAGTGGTAGATTTCAGCCGATGCCAGCAAGTCTTACCTGTTCCATAGGCAACTTTTAATTGTTTCCTTTCCCATCTTCTTTCTTTCCAGGGCAAACACCAAACCTGAGAGAGTGTCCTAAGAGAAAGAAGAAAAATGTCCTAACTCTTCCAGCGAGACAAAAATAGGAGACACACCGAGCTTCTGGCATCTCCCCTCCTCCTGCCTCCTGCATTCACCCTTTTAACAGCACCTAGAATATGGATTCCCTGGTTTGTAGTTAGTTAACAACAGCACTTTAAGTCTTTATGTAGGAGCAAAACCACTGACACCAGAACAAAGAGGCAAAAAAACTGGCTTATGAAAGGATATGGAGATGATTCTAGAACAAATTTTGCTAAACACAGCTGGCAGAGTGCAGTTCATGCATGCTCAGCAGAGCTGTCACTAAATGGCTCCTTTCCTCTTTGTTAACAGTTTAGGAAAAGACCAGCAACTCCTTCTCTTTAGCAAAGCACAGACAGGTAACAGCACCTGTACCTGGTCACTGCCACTCATAGTGGGCTATCGGCCCATGAGGGGAGCTTGCAGAATGGGGATGTCAAAATTCTGATACATCAGGTTTTGTGCCATCATTTTCAGGATACTGTTTATAGTGAATCAGTGTTGTGAATGTATAAACATGCATTTTAAAGCCACCTCTTATCTGGAAAAAGAGCACCTTATTTATTTATAGATTTATTTATATTTATTTATTTTTGTATGTTTATTTTCTTTTGCATAAGAATGTTTATTTATTCAATTTATTCAATGTTTATTTATTCATTTAAATATTTATGTTAATGTACTTAATAAATGATTGTTGAAATGTTTCCACTTCAATATTGTGTCTTATTAATTCCTTTATTGAAACAGAGGGCTGGAAAAAAGGGGAAGCATTTTCTTTCAGTTTCTATCACATAACGGGTTCCCAGCAGGGCAAGTGGTGTCTGAGTTGTGGCGTCTGTGTTCTTTGCAACAACAGCAAATTTTTGCCTCTGGGGAATGTAGATAATTTACAATTGGAGGAATTATAAAAATTACGTACTTTCTTCCTCTTTTCTTGTCAAACTCAATGTTTGCAGAGGTCTGGATGATAAAATTCCCAGCTGGTACTGAACAAATACTGGCCACAGCAGTGTGGTGATCCAACAGCATGGCAGCTGAGAACATGGCAATAAACAAAGGGTTTCATTAACTTAAATAAACAGGGAAATCTGATAAACATTAAGGAAGCCACTGAGCATCCTCCCTAATTCCAACGGGGAGAATCAGGGGAAATCCTAAGAAAACAGAGCTCCGGTTGTGAGGCCTCACATCTACCTGTGACACAACAATTTACATAGGAATGTTGGAACATGAGCAGCGATCACCTGAGAAATGGGAAAGTTGAGCAAATATTTTGGTATTTGTTTAGCTTCGGTCTTTTCCAACAAGAAGCCACTCCATATTCCTCACAATCAGCTCATGTTTGCTCATGGTGCAAGACATAAAGGGAGTTTTTAGCACTGTTTGAGCAAGCTCTTGTGCAAGAGGACAATTATTCTAACCATGCTTTGCTGCCTGCCCCCAGATCTGCCCCAGTCCCACAGCACGGCATTGCACAGCCTGCCAGACCTCAGAATGGGAAGGACTTTGTTTCCCAAGGGGACAGGTTTTGTTCAGACTTGTCTCACAACCCTAAGCCTTCCTGTTTCCCCAGGGATTTTTACAAGCTGCCTTCTTTCAGAGCTCTAATTCGGAGATGAGGTTGTCAGAAATATCAGACAAGAATGGGGAGAGGAGGGGAAGAACCACTTGATCTGCATGGCCATGAATGTTGGGTGTATCCCAAAGGACTGGCACCAATTTCAGTGCCATACAGACACCACACACCTCAACTTGGCCACTGGCAGAATCCCAGTCAGGTTACTGGGAGCTGAACCACGGCCAAGGAAGGGCTCTTCTCATAAACTCTTGGCTCTTCTGTCCCAAATGTCAGCAATGGCTGCTCTCCCAGGAGTCCCTTCCTTCTCCACAGGTTATCACCGCTCCTCGGTGAGACGCAATTCCGAGGCTGGCTGGAAATGACAATATATTGCATCTTTGTTCCGTGTGCAGTCACGGAACACCTTTCCTCGGGAGTGCAACAACCACCCTCACGCTTCCAGAAACGTGTTCCAGGGTTCTTGGAGACCGCTAAGGGAAGCACTGCAGCTCTTCTGGCTCGATGACTGCCTTTGGGCTGTTCTTCTGTGTAAATAGAAGTCACTTATGACATGTATTCATCTGCTGTTTTAAACACCTGTGATTATTCTAAATGCACGAGGTTAGAAAGAAAAACAAGCAGCCTCCTAAGTGCTTATTTTGATATTAGGGTGTCATTGCACCCTTTTCTGGCACATACTTTCTCTTTTCATAATTGGAACAGAGGAAAATTTCAGAAGGGCTTAAGTGCCTTCGGTGACAATGCCTCAGTCATTTTAAGTACATCATTTCCTGCTCAGTGACTAGAGAGGCTTTTCAGTAGAGAATTAAGAATTTAAATCCCTCTAGCCAGTCTGAAAATGACAAAATCCTTTCAGAGAACAATAGAAATTAGACGTCTTGCCTTCATAAGATGCTGGCTAAATAACGTCATTGGATTCATATCAAAATATAGTCTGTAAGACTGGGTGAAAAGTTACCATAATTATGTCAGGTAAAAGTTCCTGCACAAGGTAATTAAATGTGACACAAAGAGCTGAACAGAAATTCTATACTGAGAGAGAAGGAAAAAAGTCCCCTTATTTTGGCTCAGAGGAATGTCTGGTAATGCTGTATTGATTTCCAAATGCAAGCTCAGCATTGCCGGTTAAAATTAATATCCCACAAAGAAGTGCAAACAGAAAGCGATGGATAACAACCACAATTTACAGAAATAATTTAAAATAAATGGCAGCCAAAGTTAGGGAAGTTTGAAGTGCCACTGAATGGGCTGCACAAAGATTTGGATTTCTTATGCAACACTCCTTTGTGTGAGGAAAGCTGTGTGCAGCACCCACCTGGTCAGCACTCGGGCTGTGGGGAGTGCACCTCGCGGGGATAAAACCTGGTGGGAAACTGCACCAGAGCTTCCGTCAAGGAGAAACCTTGCACAGCAATGGATGGCAAATCTGTGGCTGTCGCTTTGGTGCTCTGTCTGCTCTCAATGGCGGGGTCAGAAGGTAAGAAAATGATTTCTTAAAACTCACATAACCGACTAATAAATACATCCATGCAGATGCAAGTGGGCTTAGCTATGTCCGTGATGGATTTTTGCATCTTCATCCAGCAGTCAAAGGGATAGTTTGTACCTGTTAGGATGCTATGGATGTTTCCAGGAGTAAAACATGCTTCTGTCTGGAAATGAGTTTATTCCTATACTATAGTATATGCTTGTCACCAGGTTTTAAGACGAATTTGATTTAAGACAGGACCTTTCTACCTAAATATGTCCATATATCTCTTCTTGTCCAAATAACAATTTTCTCCTATTTGTGATTTTATTCTTGGTGGGCAGGTTGATGATAGTGCTTCCTTAGGGCAAGAATTACCCCATTTTCAGGAAAGAATAAAGAACACTAACAGACAATCGTGACAGAAACTAATAAACACTATGTGTACGCAGTTAATGATGTTAACCCACTTTGTTCAAGTGACGCAATTTAGGTAGAACCTGGCCAGGCACCAAGGCACCATGAAAACACCCAAGTCTTTTCACTTAGAAATCCAGCTTTAAATACAAATTCACCTGCACACCAACAGCTCCAAAAATGCTGCTGCTGTGCAGATGCAGTTAACTTTATCCAAGTATCCAGCATATCAGAGTGCCGAGGAACAAGAATAAATCTGGCAGAAGGGAAAACACTTTGCTTCATAGGGGCAAATAAAGAGGCTGTTCATGTACCTAGACTTGAGTGAGTTTTGTTCCACAGGTAAGGCCCTGGAGAAGACCCAGGGAAGAGGCTCCCAATGCCAGTGCATAAGCACTCATTCCAGGTTCATCCCTCCCAAGATGGTTCAGGATGTGAGATTAAGCCAAAGAGGACCTCACTGCAAAAACATGGAAATCATGTGAGCACTTCTGCTAAATAGCGTTTTGCTTCCAACAGGAGGAACCAACTACACATTTCTCACCCCGGTTACTAGTTCACTTTGGGTGGAATGATGTTTCCCTTTCAAAGCCCCAGAGAAAGCAATTGTCAGGAATTAGGCCTTCTGTCCAAAGGAACGAGCTGATTCCCTGCCAATGTTACAAGCAGCTTCCAGACAGCATTTTAAGTCTCTCTGCTCATATCTTAATTATGACCAACATCAGAGGAGAGAATTAGAACCCCAGAACACATTCAGGGCCCAGTTAGTAACTTAGACAATGAAGAATCAGTCAAAGATATAATCTTGATGCTCTTGACAGGAATTCAAACAATTTCCACTGACTGGGTCTGCTCATGGCAAAGCTCAAAAGGCCTGGAGTTATTGCCTGTGTCAGAACTGCACATGGAGTGCACACTGCCTGCGTGAGGAGTGCAGGACTTGGGTTGCATTTCACGTGGCTGCAAAGTAAAAGACACCATGAGCTTCATCTAAAACCACACCAGGAGCTGGTCACACAAACTGGACCAATGCATTCAGTACACAGAAGGGCTCTTTCAGGTTGTTATGCTTTCACTATGGTTTCTTAAGCAAATAATGCTTGTACAATCATACCCTCTGTGCAGCATGGTGTGGTATCCAGTTCCACCTCACTAGGAATTTGTAATTTCAGATCTGCTAAACTATGACCAGAGAGAGAACTGAAACCCAATAGAGAATTCATTAGGCTCATTATAAGAGTACAGCAGAAACAACCGTATGGACATCATTCATAAAAAATCCCCAGACAAATAAGACAAAGCCAAACATGTCCTTCAGTTAGTTAATGGACAATTGGCTAACAGAAATTCCCAACCTTTGGGAGAGTGGGAAGGACCCACCTGGCCCTAACTTCCCTGTTTCTCTCTGGGCAGAGCTACTCTGGCAGATGGAAGGGAAGTGTGTCTGGAGCCCACTGCGCTCTGGGTCCGGCTCACCATAAAGGCTCTGATGGCCAGGTGAGTTGTTTCCTTTACTAGAACACCTTCAGCTAATTGTAGAAGGCACGTTTAATTTCTTGGTATGTAAATGTTCACCCTCTTCAGGCAACAGTCTCTCTGAATCGATACTTCCACACACCTGAAGAGTAGAACAGTGTCCTAGCTGTGACACCTGCCTCATGTGTTAAGCCACCCAAAAGGCCACAGTTGTGATGCCCCATAACCTCTGCTGACAGAGTACATTTAGAGTGTGCTTGACACTTTCAAAAATCAAGTTCTCAAAGACTCGCTTCCTCTTTCTGGTTATAATTCAGACGTGCAGTGGGCATTTCCAAGACCTTTCACTGCTGTGAACAGGGACAGTCAAATCCCTACTTTGCATACGGGCATGTGGAAGTCCTTTCTGTTGGAGCAGTTCTTGCAGAAACAGTGATTTTCTTGTCTTTGCACGTATGTCAATCAGTTGATACAGCAAAAATGAGTCATTAACAACTCATGAGCACTTATTGCTCTCCCTGTAGCTTGTATTAATTGACTCTTTAATAAATGTCTGAATTTACTTTATCTAATCTAATTACAGGGCAAGCGACAACATTGAGGCACCAGTCAGAGAAAAGTCAAGGAAAAACACACCTTGGAGTTTTTCAAGGATATGAAGTGAGAGGAAACACTTGCTGATGAGAATGCCAAGGAAGAGATCCCCCCACTGCTACATTACTGCAGCTGATTATTTTTCTTTCCCTGAGATGGCTGCTGATTTCCTTTGCTGTGTCTACAAAATTCTGCCTGTGATGGATCAAGGAGTTTAAGCTTAATTAATGTGTTTCAGAGCTGTAAGGATGAGAATAAACAAAAACGAAATTAGTTACCCTTAAATGGCCTTACTTGAAGCAGAAACAGAAAGGATACAATGAGCAAACACATGAATAAACACACAATAAGAAAGTGTCTGTGTAGCCTGGAAGGAAGTCATCTTTCACACATTTGTTACAATTGTTTGAAGGTGACAGCAACCCTATGGATGTGACAGGACCCACAGGCAGAGTCAAACTGTCTTTCTGAGATCCCTTCACAGCCCTCATCAAACATTAGAAATAATGAGGCTAAGAAAGAGGCCCTGGAAATGGATAAGTAACAGGTGAATATATAGAGATGAAGTGCAGAATGAAAAGATCAGCTTTTATTGATAAAGGAACATTCTCCACTTTGTGTGGGGTCCCGTTTGGTTGGGCAGTCCCACAGGTTGTCTGGAAAGGCCATTTGCCACGAGCTGAAGTTCT
The DNA here is from genome assembly GCA_013396735.1 of Grallaria varia. Taxonomy (NCBI): domain Eukaryota; kingdom Metazoa; phylum Chordata; class Aves; order Passeriformes; family Formicariidae; genus Grallaria; species Grallaria varia. Next base: position 22,967 of record VWZG01003446.1, on the reverse strand, counting down.
CTGATGATGATGATGATGTAAAGACAAGGCTCAACTATAAAGAACTGCAGAAAGACCTTAGGAGACTCACTGATTAGGCAGCAAACTACCAGGTGAAATTCCCTGCAGGAAGCAGCCTAAGCGAATGACACAGGAAAAAATTACAAAGCTCTTATGAAATTACAACATTCTAGGCTGGCCAGTAGCACAAAAGAGAGAGATTCTGGGATGATGCTAAGGTGTACAATGGGAATGTGAGATCAGGGAATGAAGAGAGTCGGCAAGTGACTTCAGCCAAACAGTATCTGACCGTGTGTACCTGCAGCACAGGTGCAAGCAAGCATGGGCTGACACCTCACCAGCTCTGTGAGGTGCTTCGCTGCCTCATCAGCAGCCCCAAGTCAGCGCCAGCCCCGGGGGGATGACTCCGAGTTCACGGCTTTCAGAAGGAAGCAGCTAAAATTAGAGACACTACATCACCTGTGTTGTTTCTATTGATTGCGCTGTAGTTTCCACTTACGGACAGGCAGAGAGACTAAACACACCGAAAGTATGTATATATGTATATATATCTATATACATACACACCGAAAGAAGTTTAGAAGTCATATTTCTTAAGAAAAGAAAACATGATTTATTTTAATATAAGAGGAAATATTTGGCCATTTTTTTCTCTCTTGTTAGTTCTACCTAAAACTATAACAGACCACATTTTTTCACTTTAAAAAAGGATTTTTCAGTTTTTGTATTTGTTTTATGGTATTGCTTGAAGGTCCAGCAGCTTGAGATCCAATGGATCACCAAATTTACATATTACAGTTTTACTGGCAAACAAATCTCACTTACAGAAGTCAAACATGAACGTGTGACGCGTGTTATGGCCATTGATTGCTTCTACTTTAATCAAGAGTTCCTGGCACAAACTTCTTAAAACGCACCATGTGTTTCCTCCTGCCACTTCCACATCTTATTTGCACACTCAGAAAATGCTTCCAGCCAAAGTCATGAAAGGCAAATGAAATGAAGCAATAAATAAATGAGGCCGTCCTTGGGCAAGTAAAGCCGCAGTGCCCGTGCCTAACAATTCACTAGGTGGACTTAGTATCTTTTCTGTTAATATCAGGTAGATAAAATTTATTTTAATATGAATTTATTGATATTTGCTAATATTCTATGCAAACAGCAAAATGCATATTAATGTATAATTTTAATATTGCTAGATACATAATATTAATATTTTCAATTACTTCCCATGTTGAATTGGATCAAACAAAACATTTTATTTAATCCACAAAAATTATTTAAGCTAAAGTTACAGGACAGAACTGACTGTTTTCAAGTCGAGCTGAAATATATATAATAAATAAATAAGCAATCATATAAATATTTAATTACACTACTATATTTATAAATGCATAAATTAAAAGGCAAATCATCTGAAAAGCCTGACTAAGGCTACATAATCATCTATATTTAGACACTGCAGTCTGAAAAACCCCACAAGCTGACCTAAGCCTTTCTCCTCCTTTCCTTGCTACCACTTCCTCCTACAGCAAGTCGACTCCCAGATGTCTAGCAGATACCTGCTTTTTACGTATTGCTCCCTAAGCTCTGCCTCACTGTAAATTTCCATGACTGTTTGCACAACACGAGAAGCAGAAGCAATTATTTCCTAGCTCCTGTATCTGCCCCTTCAGCTTCCTGCAGCTCAAGTGGAATGGCAGGCAAATGCCAAGCCCTTTGCAGAGAAAAGGATTTTTAGATATTTTTCCTTGATTTTAGGCAAAGTGAGACATTCCCCCTGGGGAACAAGAGTAGCTAGTAGGGAGGACACACAGGAGACAGGGGTTGGCAAAGCTCAGCTCGCACAGGCTGAATGAACCCTCATTCCAGAAACAGCTTTGTCTCCTGGGCCTTTGGGTCTGTGTGCACAACTCCTCAAGTGAGAGGTTGCAATTTCTCTAAAACAAAACAGATTCTTAATTTTCTTAGAGTAACTTCACCAGCCTAGAAAGGGGAGCATTCCTCTGGAACTGGAGTGACTCAAACCCATAAGGAACTGAGGCTCAGCCTCAGTGCATCCCTAGTGATGGTCTTGGTCACTGGAGAAGACCAGAATCCCCCTTAGAGTGTCCTTTGTGTGAGGGTGTCCTTTGCTACATACGAAGACAAAGATCCCTATCAAGACCCTGAAACATGCCCTTTTGACTTTTGTGCTCAATAGGCAAGGTGATGAGTCACGAAAAACCACTAATTTCCATCCTGCAACATGGAGAGGAGAGCTCATCCTATATCGTGCCTTAGAACACAGGCAAGGGAGGTATTTACTTCCTTTTCAGCAGCCTTTCAGCAATCAGACTGTTGCGCAAGCGTTGTTTTGTTCACTGCCAGCGTGGTTTTAAGGGGGTTTAGCATGGAAGGGCTCTGCTCGCGGCGGTATCAGCTCACTCAGTGACGCGGTCCTTCAAAAGGAGCAGCAATTCCATTTGCACAAGTCATCTCTGATGGCTGGCAGGGAAACACAGGCTGCCAAAATCCAGCACTGGATTTGCAGTTCCCATGGCAGGAGCCTGGATGAGATCCCAGGTGAAGCGTTGAAGGGATCTAGGGAGAACTTGGGTGAAACACGGCACTCCCAGGAATACAGGTTAGGAGTGCCTGGCCTTTGGGCTTGACCTCATGCCTCAACCTCTTCATGCCACTGTTGTCTCTCTTACACCCCCTCCACATCATCCCCATGAAACCGCAGCATCAGCGGAACAGTGGAGGGAGAGGAGATGCTTCGGCTCCCTGAAAACATAGTGGATTCATACTCCATTACAAACATCCTGCTGTTTCAGACAGATACTCCTAGCCTGGGGGCAGGGCTGATCAGAGGTGGAGCAGGCTCTTGGCTTCTGACCTGGGAATTTCTGCAGCTCCATTACAGCCACACGCAGGAAATAGCTGAGTCTGGTCGTGAGGAGGACAAGCACTCATTGGTTTCCCTTGGGGATCTGAAGGGGAATTCTCTTTTTTTCCCCTCAGATATTAATAACATTTCAGCACACACCAAAATTAGCTAATAAGGCTGCAAATAGTAACTAAGTGGGACTCTTAATCAAATGTTAATTAACCTCTGTTAGTGCATACATATGTGGAGACACAGAGAGACAGAAGACGAAAGAGATCAGCAAAGCCTCATTTAAGTTAAAGCTCTGACATCTGCAGTCTGATGCTAGTGAAATCACACATTAATATAACACAACATCATAATACAACATAAGCAATAAAACATAAACCAGTTCCTGGCAAAACCCTCTCCCGTTTCACCCCTTCAGAGAACTAAATGTATTTTTCAGTGAAGATCTCCAAGAGACACAGCTAAGGAACAGCACCCTCTGGGGTCAGAATCAGAACTTTTGGTCGATGTGATACACAGTAAGAGGTGGGAGAGACAAAGCTGCTGGATCTTTACCTGGGACAGCTGACACAGTGATTGAAAACAAATGAATTTTCATTGCACCGTTCCTTTTATCAAGTTAATGACAAGCGTCTCACAGTAAACCAAAATAAATCACGGGCACACTATTCAATTCTTATTAGAAAAAAAATCAGAATGGCAAAAGATGAGTGAGTTTTCCCTCAGACTTGGAGGGAAGTACCTCCATCAATCCACAGACCCCAAAGCCACAAAGGTTTGAGGATGGAGATGACAAGCAGCAAAAGTCATCATGACAAAAGGATGATGTTTTTACAGCATCAAAACAGAACAGCTTCTCCAGATCACACACACTCCAGCTGGGTTAAAAACCCCAAATCTTAATTTAAGCAACAGATCAGCATTTAAGCCCATCTTCCCTCGGAACTGTCTCCCTTCCAAGGTAATATCTGTACCAGACACGGCAAATAAACACTCAGCATTCATGCAGCAATGTTCTCTAACAGAAATGCCCACGAAGTCCCATAACACTTACTGTTACCTCCCTTTGCTAGGACCTAGGGATACTGTCTCTGCAAAAAGACTTCAGAAAAGACTTATGAAAATTATCTGAACTTACAGAGGACTAAAAACAATTGTGTTCAGCAGGTCATGTTGTTATTTTGCATATAAAGCTTCCTCTGTTTATCATTGATTAACTGGTGTGACATGCAAAGTACAGGAATGATTTTCAAATCCATTCAGAATTCAGTACCTGCTTCCCACAGGCAGTTTTGAATACTGCAGCCTCAGTTCCTTACTGGACACAGAGTATTAATGACAAATTTACTTTGTAAGTGTGGTAGTTTAAATTTTAGGCTTTGGTGAGGTTTGTTGATCTTTAGGCCTTCCTTAACAACTGGGGTCAAAAACTAAGGAAGTATTCCATCCTATTCCCTCACGTAATCAGGTGCATATAA
>VWZG01003446.1:0-18410 GCA_013396735.1 Grallaria varia | reverse complement strand
GGGGAAGGCTGTCCTGGGCTGCTGAGGGTTTGGCTGGGAGCCAACCCAAACTTTTACAGTAAGATGCCACTTGAACAGAAAAATAAAGAACAAAAATGAAAGTAATTTACATCAAAATAGTGCTGAGGTAAAGTCCTGACCCCAGTGAAAAAGCTTTTCAGCCATTTCAGCACTGCTCATTTTCCACTCCAATGGCTTAAATCAGGTGAGTAGATGTCACAATACATGAGGAAAAGAAATTCAGTATCTTAAGTCCATACTTGGCATCCCTACAAAAGATGAACTGAATAAAATAATTAAAACTGATTACATAAATGTAACAGAAATCACCCTAGAGTTATCTTACTAAACAAGGGGATACATGAAAAAAAGAACAAAATTCACTAAAGTAAGGAAAAATAAAAAAATTGGAATGCGTGGCTATCATATACATATTTTAATAAATTAATTTATTATATCATTCTTTGCAGAATAATTCCTCGTCATCTAGGAAGGAGTTTCACAACAGTCATGTGACTCATTTTTACTACATCTGGGAAATTCCTCTAACGCAACGTCCATGCCAGCAGAGCACTCGGGCTGAGCACAAAACAGTATATAAGAGCGATGGGGTGCCCAGAGCCAGCACCAACGATCCTCCAGGACTCGAGCTCACTGCTCCACAGAACCAGAGCTGCACAACCCCAAGAACAACTCCTGCCCAACCATGAACGGCAAACTCGTGGCTGTCCTGGCTCTTTTCCTGCTTTCAGCAGCTGTGACCCAAGGTAAGCAAAGCCTCCACAGGACCCACCCCATGGCTCGAGTGATGTCCAGGCGCCTACTGAGGTGCTTCTACTTGCAAAGTAGCTTTCTATCTGTCTCAGTAAATCAGCTTGGGAGATTTTCAGCACCTCTCTTCAGTCAGAAATGTACCACATAGCCCTTGGACTGAAGAGGTACTGACATCTTGTGGGAAAAGCTTGAAGGATGAAACTTGCATTTGCTCTGTTTCTATGTTTCCTTTGAAGCGCATGTGGCTGCAGACGGGATCTTCTGAAGTGTTCCAGTGTTTCTCTCCCTTCCCACACAACGAAGAGTTTATCTCATGTTTGTTACTTGGTGACAATGCTGCCTCAAGCAAATAATGTGCAGTTGGGAATGGAGAGCAAACAGTATGAACACAGAGGCATGGGCAAGCCTCCAACTGAGGAACAAATCTAGGGCTCTGCCTTCTGCAGAGATTTTTCATCCAGATATTAAAATGATGCAATTAACAGTACAGTGTAGTCAAGTACAAGGAACTATAAAATATGTGGGTTCATTTTTAAAGGACGTGTTTATTCAGTTCCCAGCGTACTTGGGCATCAGCTCCTCTGCAACATACAAGCAGCTGATCTTTATGCCGTGAGGATTTAGGCAGCTTGGACAAATGCAGTATTGTAACGGAGAACACTGCTGGGGTAGAGCAGCAGTGCTTTACATCTGATGTAGTTATGATATGACCACCTGTCAACCCCCAGTCTGCCTTCTCTGCTCACAGGGAGGACCCTGGCGAGGATGGGAACCGAGCTCCGGTGCCAGTGCATAGCCACCCATTCCAAGTTTATCCCTCCGAAATCCATTCAGGATGTGAAGCTGACACAGAGTGGCCCCCACTGCAAGAACGTCGAAATCATGTAAGTAGCTCTGCAAGAGGCTCCTTCCTCTTCACCTACACTCTGCTGCTGCAGGGCTTTTGGGCCTCACAAGCAGGAGAGTGAGCAGGCTGACCTGATGTCATCAGATTTGGTTATTATGATGAGAGAGACAGTTTTAAGTGATACCCCATGCTTTTCACCATCTCTATGACCCTATATATTCCTGAAGTGATCATTGTTCATCTGTTGTGGGACATATTAAATATTTCTAGTGGTAGAAGATGAATTGCACGGACTTGTCAGTTCCTAATACACAAGGTAATGACATAGCTTGAATCCTGCATTTATTAGGCTCAAGAAGAAACACTAAGTTTCCACAGGCAGATTTAGGGAAACAATGAAGTGATAACTGTCTAAATAGCACAGAGGAGGGACTAAAATGTGGAAATCCTTATACTGCTGAAACACCTTTTCACCACTGGAGGTTTCAATCATTGTGTGAAAAAGCTTTTCTAATGCAAACAAATCCTAACCAATTACCCATACATATTGATAGAGACTTTTGGGAATGTGAGGCCACTTTGGGAGCAGACAGACACTCACACAATTCTGGAGGGTTCTAATCTCCTTGCTTGTGGAACACATGGAACAAAACAGCCCAGTCCAAGCTAGAGCAGCTGGGATGAATTTATACTCTCTAATGTAAAAATGCATGATTATATTATGTGAGTAAAACAAATCCAGGTAGCGGTGTCCTAACTCTTCTTTTTGCCCCGTTTTGCAGAGCTACCCTGAAGGACGGCAGAGAGGTGTGCTTGGAGCCCACTGCTCCCTGGGTGCAGCTGATTGTCAAGGCAATTCTGAACAAGTAAGTCCCATTCTCTCTCAATTTGGGCAGCTGACTGGTAAACCTCCCAGAAAAAAACAATTCGTAGGATTTCTTAGAGATATTATCTATTCTTTCTTAATCAGATTTAAAGAACAGGGAAATTTCCTGTTTAATTATAGAATTAGCCCTAGTTTCTCTGGCTCTGCTGGTGGGTCTTTGCTCAAGCTGATACATCAGTCCTAAACCTCTGAGTACCGGCAACTCCGTCTGCAGGGACAGAAACACCAACGTGCTTGGTTCCCTTTGAAAATGAGGCTTTAAAAAAGGCTTCCTTAATTTCAGTTTCTCAGTTCATGAGGTTCTTGTGGCAAGTAAATGCAGAAGCTCGGGCTGCAGGTGTTTCCCAGCTGGGCACCAGATGTGCATGCACATGCTAGGGTTTCAGGAATTGCTTTTGAAACGTCAACTTCATTGTTCCTGTGCCTCAAGACAGCACATAGAATCAGAGAGACTGCTCCTCCTTAACTGTCTGTGCAATGCTAAGCAGTGATAACTGTCTTGAACTCCCTTTTAAATTATCCTCTTCCCTCACCTCTTAACAGGGCTCAACAAAATTCTGACTCACCGCTCTAAGAAGCACCAAGGCAGAAAAAATCCGGGGACTGCTCCTGTTCCTCCATCAAGACAAACATTTGGGAAAAGCATCATTCAGGCAGCGCACCACCTTCCACCTCCTGCATCAGTGTTGTGATGTTGATTCTGGGTGGTTTTATTTATTTATCTATCTATTTATTTAACTGCATGTATTTAAGGAAGTATTTAACCATGATCAGTGCTGTCCATGGGCACACTGTCCATTGATGCTGAAGGAGAAGTGGTTTGCTGAGGGAGGTGGAGAACCCTTGGCAGCCCCTTCAGCCAAACATAACCAGTGAAGTGCAATGCACTTGCAGCACAGCTTATTTATACTAAGCCTGACATTTTTGCTATTTCACTGGCAAACTGAGGAATCCTCCTGCTCCCCTGGAGTGCACTAGTATGTTGTGTCAACAACAGCTTCCTGAACCACAGTCAGCCTGTGGCCAGACTGTGAACTGTAATGTCTAACTTGAAAAACCTAACTACAGAATGTGTAAGACTGTGTTTGGTATTTATTTATTGTGATTTCCATGGTATTTATACATGTATTTATTGAGTAGTTTCTATGCAAGAGAGAAAACAATTGTAATTTATTTAATTTGTACTGGATTTTTTATTCCTACTATTAATTTCTGAAGAAATACTCACAATCTCATTGCTCTGTACTCGATTGTGTGTCTAATTAGCTACTCCATCAGCTAATGGAAAAAACTGCATCTTACATACACAGAACTTGATTGTGAATGTAATTACTCCGAATAATGTATCATTAAAAGTTTCATATAATAAATCCATTTGTTATGTTTGATGTTTTAAATTTCCATTTGCTTTATTTGCAAGAAGTCTGCTTTATTTTTGCCAGCTTGATTTCTGGAACTGAAATGAAACTTTTCAGTCCATGGTACCCTAACTCCCCCTGTCGTGGTAACCTGACATTCCTGAATACACTAACAAATCCTTAGGGTAGGTTAAATGGCTTGCACTCCTCTCATCAGGCTGTTTCCAGTCCATGGAGACTGGGGGGCTGCAGGGCAACGCCCCTTCTTTAACTACCTTCCAGACAAGAGAATTTTACCCTCAGATACCCAAGCACTGCCAGTGTGCAGCTCAGCCCCAGAGCTGTAAATCTTAACCACATCAAAAGGCCATTATTTGGCTATCAAAATGGGAAATTGTGATCTTTACCTTGGGTATCCAAATAGACAGCATTTGCCCTGGTGTAAAAACTGCCTCTGATTCTGATCCCTGGAATGCAGAGTGCTGAGCACACAATGCCTGCCTCTTTTAAAAACTCTCAGGAAGAGAACTGGGAATAGGAGAACAAGGGCATAGGTTTGAAAGCTGTTGCTTTAAACTAGAGCACACCTCTTTATTTCAGGGATGCACACTGTTACTTCACTTTTATCGATGATCTAGATAGTCTTAAAACAGCAGAAGGATTTTTGCCAGGTAGCTTTGGGATCATAAAATAAGACAGCTCCCTCTGGCTTGCTTCTTCTTGAAGACCCTTCTCAGTAAGATTGATACTGGTCCTCTCCTCGGCCCATGTTGTGTGCCTGCATTATAATTTTATAAGCCTGAATCAATGCTCTACAAGGCCAGGAGAGGAAAACAAGGTTAACACCACTTCATCTTCTGAAGTGGGTTTCCTTACTGAAAGTGAGATAAAAGCTGAATTTCCCTCCTTCTGTTACCATTCTTTGGCTTAGCGTAATTTTTCTTCAGGTGCCAGCAAGGTAAATAAAAAATATAACTCCTTAGGAGGCAAAACTAAATATATTTTCAAGTCAGCTGAAGTAAGAAACAACTAAAAAGGACACTAGCTGCTTGTAGAGCTGAAAGAGCTTTCACAGAGTTATCCTGTAATCTTAATGTTCATAAAATGGCAGCATGAAGCAATCCAGATAAAATCCAGAGCACAGTCATCAGCACTGAAGTTGTCAGTGATCACTTACTGGGAAATACTTCAGGAAGCTTGCTGCTTTTAGAGGCAACACAGCTATTGCAAGAAAACAGTAAAAATAAAGTTCTCTAATAATCAGAAAAAATCTCTTCCTGCCATGTGGATCAGGATTTACAAAATGGGAAAAGTAGTACATATAGAGAAGAAAGGTTAGAGGACAAACAGAGCACTGGAAGCTGATCTGTGCTGCCAGCAAGAATACAATTGGGAAAGCTGTGTTCACATGCAGTAAAACAGATGTGGATATTGACTCGGTCACTGCTGGAGGATTTGTTCTTTTTGGGGACTAATAGCAAGAGAACAATTCCATCATCCAAACTGCTTTCTGTCTTCAGGGTGTATGTCTGCCTTATGTGACCTGAACACAAAATAGCAAAGTGCTTGGGTTTAGAGTCAACTGACTTTATAAGACAGCTGGACCACTAAGGGCCTTTACAAAAGCTCGTTCCTTCCTGCTCGCCCCCTGAGCATTTTCAGTACAGCAAACCTGGATGAAGGCTCTGGTCAGGAACTGCAGGACTCCTCTAGATATACCATGATCTATAACCCCACCTGCCCAGTCAGACAGGGGGGAAAGCTCACGAAAAGGAGGGGGTAGGACTGGTTACTTCAGTAATTAGGCCACTGAGTTGTTCAGCCACTCCAACTCTAGGCAGTGTGTCCCATGGCCCTCCAGTTACCAGACCATGTAGAAGACACAGGGGAACACTGCACCCTTTGGAAAAATGCAGAATATGCAGTAAGTGCCTCTGCATGTATGTGTACAAGTGCACGTCTGTGTAACATACCAGGAAGCTCAGGAGGCAGTGATTAAGAGTCAGAACATTTGCACCACAGTGGAGGGACAGACCCTGGGATTTCACTGCAGCTAACTACATGTCCTTGCTCATCTCCTCCTTTTCCCAATCTCACAAAAGCTTCCGCTCTCCTTGGCCACTTCATTTAGCATGTAAATTGTATTTCTGCAAGACTTTCAGAAGACCATTCCACTTTCCAGGTGCCATGTGCATTCCTCACCTTCCTTTCATTTCATTGCCCTCCTCACAATGAAACATAGCAGAGCTGTTTACCTGTCCCTTCTGTCCTCAGCTGTTTGCTTGGTCCCTTACTTCACCTTCCTTCCAAACCCCTTTTAATTCCTTCCTTTACCAACAAGTCTGTTGAGGGGCAAGAGGAGAGTGGCAACTACCAACCAACCAACCAACCAACCAACCAACCAACCAACCAACCAACCAACCAACCAACCATCTCGTGCAATTTCCTTATCCTCAAACTCCCCCTCTCATGCCAGGTTGCTGAAGTTCTGCTCTTATATCAAGAGCCTTTTCTATCATGAACTGTAATTTGATCCCTTGAACTTCAGTGTTACTGTTCTTGTAATACTGAAAGTATATTTATCTCTAATGTATAAATGTTGCAAATTATATGTGAAGTCATTGGAAGAAATACTGGAAAGTCCCTGCAAAAATACCTCTAACTCTTAGAAGAAGAGGGAATGTAAACTTTAGTTAGTTGGCCTCAAGGTCTCTGTCTGTGCTGAATATTGACTAATATCAACATAATGTTGATTAATATAAACATCCTGGTTATGTATAAGGTGACAGATGCATGGCCCATGCAGCATTTCCTTTTTATTAGGGATTGCTTCCCATTCTAAAATTATTTTATTCTTTTCTTCTTATCATATAACAATCTTCCTGGGAAAATCCCAGGGAAATTGCACACAGCACTAGCTTGATATTGCCGACTTGTTCCAAGCATCGCATTTATTCTTGTTTATAACAGGATATTATAAGCAACTACACAGGAAATGGATCCCTTAGAAATTACACAAACTGCCATGGAAACTTTGGGGTAAGCAAAGAGGCATTGTGTTTCTGTGTGCAAAAGTGCAACAAGAGTTTTGCCACCTACAAAAATAAGCCTGAGACCTCCACTGTTGAAAACCACAATGAAAATTGATTTTTAATATTTACTTGCGGTTAAATTATTTTTAACAATAACCATTGCTGCCAGTCAGTGCACAGTCGACTTCACAATTCCTGTGGATTTCTAGGGAGGGAGATTCTATGTGTGGAAGAATCTGGAAGGTTATAGGTATAGCTAAGCTCACTGGTACTGTTTCCTCTGCCCTTTCATGAAACAGGTAGCAGTGTGACATCCCTCTATAACCTTCTGCAGGCAGATTTCAGCATAGCTATGCTGAATAACAGAGCGTCATTAACAAATACCATTTATCTTAGCAAGTATCAACCTTTGACAGGTCCAACAATCTTATTCTGTGAAAGTTCAGATTCATGAGGAACACTATCAATTTTGTTTTGAAAAAGCCAGTTGTACTGGGTTTGGCAGATCCCACCTGTGTGTATCTCCACACACTCAGTCAAGGACTGCAGCAGAAGGGGGAAGTTGATTGCTTCCTCCAGTATCAGCCTGTTGATTTCTCCTATTCCTTACTGGGAGACGGGTAACTGGGGAAAAATCTAATCTTGTTACCTTTTACAGGAAACTTTTTCATACACAGACACATTATGAAAATTTGTGGAAGTAAGAGGTCAGTTTTGAGAGCACATTTAGACCCAGTTAATCAACTCGCCTCCAAATGAGCCATCAGTTTTTGAGAGGGAGAGTTAAGCAGCTTTTCTGACTCAGCTAATACAAAATGCCAGAATTTCAAAATCAATTTCTAAGCATTGAACTAACATTCACACTGTACTCCTGAGAGCTTCCAGCTTTTTTCTTGAAACTATTTTCCACAATGATGAAAACTTCATACCTTAATAGAGGAGCAAATTAATCAGTCCACCCCTTTATCCCAGCTCTTTCATTAAAGACACACATTACATATTTGCACAGAAATAGGGAGACTTCAAAAATACTGGCAATTATTCTTTTCTGGTTTCCAGACTACATTTTTTTCAAGTTTGTAAGCAGATAGGAGAATCAGAATTCAACTGTTGTGCTAAACCCAAAATGTCAGTAAAACTGCAGAAGCTTGAAACATTCATCAGTTTTATGAGAGGTGTGTGCTAAAGAATTCAGTAGCAGGTTTCCTGAACAGTGAGACTGGACATGCTAATGAGAGCATCAATTTTATGTGTTTCCTTTTACTTGATGTGGAACTTCTTGAAGGAACAAGAATGTATGAGAATGATCCACAGTGTGGGGGCAAAACACAAGCAAAGACAAAACAGTTACACCACTGTTAAAAGGGAAGGTTTTCTAACTGAAAGGCAGTAACTGATTAAGGTGTCAGATCTGTGTGTGAAAGGCACTTAATCACTCCAGACAAATACTGAAGAGCAAGGGACTTGGCAAAACACCTGGAGCTCTGAAAGTTTAGTGTTTGACCTATCAATAACCAAAAAAGCCACTTGGCTTGTTCATGGCTGAGGCAGACAGCACCACCAGCAGACCAGTAATCAAGCCAATAAAAATATGTTTGCTGACTTACTGAATTCCCATTGTCAAAATTTCTATCAGCTCCTCATTTTCTGCTTTCTTCTCTGTTTGGAACTTCATCTCTGACAGCAATTGATCGCCAATCTGTAAAAGAGAAGTGATTTAGACAGGCATTGGTCACCCCGAATACGATTTCAACAAAGAGAGCCAAAGAAAACAGGTTTTGTTGTAGCTGGTTCATACAGAGCGCTGCAGCTTCACCCACTCCTACTTAATGCCAAGAAAACTCAGTGTTTTTACAGAGCCAAATCTTTCTCCATAGTCAACAGGAGGCTCGACTGACGAAGGAACACGGGAAAAAGCTGTCAATCCACCTGCCACACCTGGGCTGTCGGCAGGCCAAATGCTACAGTCATTTCCTTGCTGAAAAATTCTCACAATATTATTCCTGCTTGGAGGAAATGATGAAGGAGAGCAAGCAATGTCTTCTGATACTAAAATGACTACTAAAATAAAGAGTAAGAAGAGAGTGCATGAGAAGTACCTACCTAGTTTGTTTCAAATGGTGTGTGTCAGGAACACAAGTCAGGGCCAACCAGGTGGAAAGTCTGCTGATGTAACAGTGTTCCCCTAGAAAAATGAGGATTCAAACAAAGCAAAAACTTCATTAGAATGCAATGACTTTGTCAAATTTAAGTATATATTTAGATGCTAATGGCAACCTTCACCTAAATTAAACAACTCTTAGCTCACAGCAAAACAGTGTTTGGAGATAGGTGGAACAAGCTTTTCAGACAATGTCCTGATCAATTTCATTTTATGGGAATTTTCTGGTGTTCAGAAGAAAACCAAAGGTAAAAATGCAGAATTACAATTAAAACAAACATTGCTTTTTTCAGTAGCCTGTTTTCTAGAGAAAGCCTCTAGTATGCTTATTCTCCTGCCACCTCAGTGTGCTCCTGATGAGCACTCATTAGACATTTTAGGAATGAAAATACGCTGTGCTCACTCTTATCTGCCATGACTTTCAAAACAATGTCTTGGCCTATTCCTGGCCCCTGTGTGTATTGAGGCAAGTTGGAGCCCCACAACCCGAAAATTTAAAAGATTAGTAAAAAAAAAAAAAAAGAGAGAAATACATGCTGCTGGGGGAGATAACCATCCACACTACCCCCAGTGGGGATCACATTTATCAAAAATGCTATCGACGTGTTTCCTCCAAACAGCTCCTTCTCTAAACACATCCTGAAACAAATTGAGAGGGTATGTGTCCCTCTTGCTGGTTTGTGTGTTATTTTGGATAATTTGCAGAGAATTAAGCAAACTTATCAATACAATTTTTCCTTCCTTTCAACAAAGGGCAGACATTTTTTGTTGCCAGGAATAAAGTAGTTCATTTTAGCACAGACTCCAAACATGCTGAAGACGGGCACGTGGCACTTGAAGTGCTGTAAGAAAGTGTTCCCTGAGGTGGCAGCTTTAGTATCTTGCAGGGTGTAAGTCAAGTATGACTTCTTCATTTTTCCTTCCTTGCAACACAACCAATTAAAGTAACAGACAGGATCAAAGTGTGGGTGTCATGACAGAAGACTTCAAAGATTTTGTGATGATTCCAACAACTGTTCTCATTTTCTTGTGGTTCACCCGTCTCGTGTCACTGTTTTCTCAACTGATTTCATCACTTAAACCAAAAGACCACAACTATCCAAAGCACACCACCAAAAATTACTCAGCTTCACTGAATGTGAAAATTTAGTTGGATTGAAATTGTCTTAATCCAGGACTGGGGGATGTTCATTTGGGGGCTTGGACTGGGTTTTTTTTTATTGAGTGAATAGTTCATTCTTTAAGAGATTAATATTTGCTTTACTCCCAGCTATTTGCAGATGTCATAAATTTTTAGGCATTTATATTCAACCAGTTTGTATCCAAGTTGAGGGAAATGTTTGTTATCAGGCTAAAAGCATAAGGATGGGAGGACTTTGTTTCCACAGCTTCTTTGAGGGGTCCCCATGGGAAGCAAAGACTACACCTTAGTCAACAATGCCCTGATGTGAAACCTGCATTTTGCTGCCCATGAACTGCTCAGTTTGAACTGAAAATACAGTTTTACATTTTCAAACTGAAAAAACCCCCCACTTTTTAAAAATCAGTCTTTTGATCATGTTCCTTGGGGAGCCCCATGTATTTCACCCACCACTACAAAATATCATTACCTGGAAAGTATCAGCACACTGGCAGCATGTTGGTAGTTCTACATCGTTTCTCCCAAGCTTGGATAACACCACGGGATCAACATCCATCTCTCAGAGGACGTGCTGCAATGTGCCTGTGCAAGGCACTGCTGTCAGATGTTAGAGCCAGGATTCAGTGCAGTTATACCTGAATTAATGGGCAAACTATACAACCAAGATGTGCCCCAGCAGGCAGACAAGCAGGGCCTGACAGTCCATGGTAAGAGATCTGCCCCCTCTCCTGAACAAAGGGCTGCTCCCAATGTTTTCACAGATCCAGGGGCAAAAACCTGCAGGCAGTTCACAGGATGTACAGCATTTTTGGCTCCTGGGAAGGCTGAGAGGAGCTACTTCTGCCTTTCAGGAACTGGGACTACCTCAAAGGCTTATCAGCTGAACAGCATTCTGGGGATGGAAGGAGTCACCCACTTTTAATCTTTACCCAGGGTCATCCCTGCCACCAAAAAGCTTGGAGATTATTACCCCTCAGTGGGGGTAAAAACAAATTGCTTAAACAATTGGATCCCAAATTCAAAATAAAGCCCCTCCAGCCCTTATATGTTATGTGTGAAATACCAGCAGCAGTGAGTCCTCCACCAGCCAGTCAATTTATGCACTTTTGGAAAGTGTTGTGTGTCTGGGAGCCCCACAAGTGACACAGTAACCGCAGTCCCACCAGCAATCTCAGAAAAGGTCAGTAGGCGAGTGAAAAATGGAGAAACTATTGCCAAATAAACTGATGTCAGAGCCAACCCTTTCTATTTGCCAAGGTAATGCTTGAGGAATATAAACACTCTCCTTTCAGCTGTCCATAGTGTGTGTGTTCATGCTCGCATTCTCAGCACTGAGCACAGGTAAAGCAGAACCTCTGACTCTCAGGAGGGGAGACAGACAGACCTCAGGACTCAAGAATGTTAAAATTAGGTGAAGATGTGGGAGGGCAGGTAGGAAAATACTGGCCATCATTTGCTACAGATCATGGTTTTAAATGCAGATGTTCACATCTCCGAAGGCATTAAAGAAACAAGTGCACAACAGTGTGTGATGTGTGGCACAACGCAGATGGCACAACTGAGCTGAGATCTTTCGTGGCACAAGCTGAACAACTTGATAGTTCCAGTTCTTACATCTTCAGATAGTTTTTCAAGGGCATATGGACTGGGACTAGGTCAAAAGTTAAGAAACACAAAAGGAAATTGAAGAAAATAATATAAGTCATAGATACAAGACATATTTTGCACACTATTGTAGCATGATCTTGAAACTTAGCTACAAGCTCCAGCAAATATGTTTGTACCTCATGACAGAGCTGGATCCATGGGAGTGGTCAAAGGTGCCAGGGAACAGTATCCCATCACAGACAGGGAATACTACAAAACATAGGATTGGTACAGGCAAAAAGGTAACAAAATGATAAAACTGAGAGGGGGTATCATTAGGGTACACTCTCTGACTGCAGACACTAGTAGGTAGCGGTGACATGACATTTTACAATCACAGCCTAATTCATTCCTAATCAACCCCCTGCAGAAAACACCCCTGTCCCTTCAGAGATTGTCCATGTTAAATGCTTTCTAGCCAGGATAAAATTTGACCTTAGACTTGTACCTGGGACATATCCTCCCAAGTCATTCTCGTGCAGTTAGGAGAAGTCCTCACTTCCTGAAAAGAAACACTCCTGTTTAATTGTCTTCTGGCTTTTTTGGGCCTGCTGCCAGGGCATGCATGCTCCCAATTCAGGTGCCAAGCCAAATAAATATCTGCTGTGGAGAGGCACACAGCCAAAGCCTGCAACAGAGCAGCCCAATCACTTCCTGCACGTATTGAATTAACAAGGGGGTAAACATGAAAGCCCTTAATGGGGCAAATAATGCTCTGTATGCACTTCCTAAGGCCCTGCCTGAATTGGGACAGCTTTCCATGTTCCAGAAATCCCAAGACCCACTCTAATGACACTTAGGGATTTCACAGAATCACGGAATTGTGGAGTCCCTTCACAATTTAGCAGCTCTTGCTAAAGAACGCAGGCGAGGTGGGTGACTCGAATGGTAACTTCAGTAAGAAAAATACAAACACTGTGGTGAGTTCTGTCACAGCTATGCTGACACCACTGCTTACAATAACTAAGACAAATTTAACTCAAGAGGATCTTCAAGGTCCCCTTTCAACCCACACCATTCTATGATTCAATCTGTACCACCTGCAGACAATGCACGGCAAACTTGTCTATAATGAGAGATACAG
Organism: Grallaria varia; assembly: GCA_013396735.1. NCBI lineage: Eukaryota > Metazoa > Chordata > Aves > Passeriformes > Formicariidae > Grallaria > Grallaria varia. Next base: position 5,480 of record VWZG01003446.1, on the reverse strand, counting down.
CAGCAGGCAGGGAAGAATTTGCCTTTCTAAATTCTGTAGGGCAGGATGCTGTCTGTTCTTTCCTTCCTCACTAAAGGAATTATGCCAAAGGCAGTGAAGGGAGACACAGGAAAGAGTAGAATCTGAGAGAGATGCTCTACAGCTCAGGCAGATGGTTTTGCCTCTTGAAATAGTCCCAGAGGTACCCATTTCCCTTGTCCCAGGCCTGCTTGCACAAGCACTGACTCACGGGACCAGGCTCTGTACCCTGTGCTGTCCACGACCTCTCTGACTGTTGCTGCTCTCGGCTCATGCCTCTGAGAGAGAGCTGAGTTTCACACATTGCTGCTCCAAGTCTAAAAACAGCCTCACACTCCAGACACTTCAGACCCCAGGAGAATTTTGGAATTTCCTCAGCAGTAACCCCTGTGGAATGAGTCTGACGATTCAGGTCTTGTGAACAGTCATCCAAGCACAAAGCCCAGCACTGCCATGTAAACTGTCCTTACTCCTGTGCACTGCCCAAGAACAACATGTGAGCTGACTGTGTGTGAGTGACAGATCCTTTCTCAACAGATCTGCTCTCCAGAGCAACCATCCAGAGCTCCATCTGCTAAGGAGAGTTGCAACGACCTGCACTGGATTATCTGTGCATCATCCTAACTGTTTATTGCCTCAGTTTGCTACACCTGGGCAAATGCTCCTTCCTGCAAAGAACAGGGCACTTCCTTAGGGCAACCACATGGGGAACTCACAGGTCAAGGTTTGTGGGGCTCTAGCCTGGAGGGAATGGGGATTCCATCCCCATGATCTCCAGGGAACCCAGGGGAGATCTCTAATTTTTCTGCTTAGTGACTGCCCCTAAGCTGATCTTGTAGGTTCTTTTAAAGGCCAAGCAAAAAGCCAACAGCTTCCAAGGATGTCATCACCAAACTGGAAAGGGGTACAAATTAGTCACTAGACATTTCCTAATGACATGGGGCAATCGCCATTAGCTTATGACATACAATCTTCCCGCAGGGCTGATCTCACAGGGACTAAGCCAGCAGCTGCATGAACCAGCTGAGCTAGAGACAGCAAAGCTCAGGAATGAGAGTCTCTGTGTTCCACCAGTTCGCTCCCTGTGTGGCTCTCACTCGGACTGCTTCACATGCTGCATCTTACCTGGTTTGGGCCCCAGCTTGGTTTTGTTTTCAGAGAGTCAAGCAAATCTAAGGCGTTCAGGCAGCTGGGGCAAGACACATGGCAGCCTGACCAATTGATTTGATTTGCTGAACCCCATCTGTGGAAAATAAACAAACAAATAAAAAAGGGATTAAAAGGATGCACAAAATCGTATTTCATACCAAAACTTACTAAAAAAGAAAGTGCTTTGACCATAACAGAACCAAACCTATGCATATATAAAGCTCAGCAAATCTGCATCTCCTTTTCTGTAAAAGCTCCTTGAAAATGACTTTTTTGCTGCTTTACAACAGAAGTCAGCAAAATGCCTTGACAGGAGGGAATATTAAGAGATTGGCCTCTCAGTGCAGAGGAGTGGAATGGAAGGCTTGCAGTAGTGGAGTACAGGTACGGAAGTCCGAGTGTCTCCTCATTGAAGGAAAAAACAGACTTGCAGTTCTCAAAAGGCAGGTGAAGAAAGGGGTGCTCTGGGGAACAACCCCCGCCGGATCAGGGTGTACAGTTGCACGGGGTTAGGCAGCAAGGCAAGCTCCAGAGCCCAAACCCTCCCTCGGCTCGGCACCCTGCACCCTGCAAGCAAACAAAGAATACCCACAAGACAGAATGGGGTCCCAGCAGACAGCAGGCGATCGTGGGCACCGTGCGGTGCCGAGCTTTCCTCGCTGCCGTCCGACACACCCGGTGGTGCAAAGGGGCCGGTGGGGCTGGGTTAGGGTTAGGGTTAGGGGCGAAGGAAGGGGCAGCCCAGCCAGGCACTGCCCCCCGGCTCCACTCCGGGAATTCCCCGGCAGCTCCCGGCGGGGAATAAAAGCCCGGGCGNGAGCCGGGGCTCAGACGGCGCCTGCCGCCCGCCAGGAGCGCCGCTGGCCGGGGAGCTGCGCTGCCGCTGCGTGCGGACCGTGTCCCGGGTGATCCCGCCGCGGCGCCTCGCCCGCATGGAGCTCCTGGCCGAGGGGCCGCACTGCGCCGTGCCAGAGGTCATGTAAGTGCCCGGCCCCGGCTCCCACCCCGGCCCCGGCTCCCGCCCGCCGGCCCGGCCTCACGCTGCCTCCCTCGCCCCGCAGAGCCACGACGAAGCGCGGAGAGATGGTCTGCCTGAGCCCCGCCGCTCCCTGGGTCAAGCTCCTGCTCGCCAGCATCCTCCGCAGGTACCTGCCGGGCCGGGGCGGCGCTCGGCGGCCGAGCGCAGCCTTGGTGGGGGTTTGGAGCCAAGAATAACGAGCCACATTCTGCCGCCGATTGCTGCGGGGAGAGCTGGTTAGTGATGCCAAAGGCGCCCAGGACGCGGCTGCTTGGTTGGGAAGTGCCACCCCGCAGGTCGGTAGAGCATCCACACCAAATGCCCGATTAAATGCCAATACAGTTGCAGTAGCCGGCCACTGTGCCCACCAGCACCGACAGACAGCTTTTCCACACCTACCTATGGGATTTATTATCTGGGGTATGCAAGACAACTTCAGGAAAGATTTCCTGACTGGCTTTTTGATTTGAATTCTCCCTGTTGCAGTTCTCCTAACAAGCTCTGAGGAAAGAAGCACCTCTGGATGAAGCTACCTCTGTTTGCTACAAGATACTGGGAAATGGATGCTGTAAGAAGACAAGAGCTCAGCTCCCTGGTTTTGTTGAGTTTATAGATCAGCTGTTTTATGTTTAATTCCCTCTCCTCATATTTATTGGTCCCATCACAGAGATGGTTGTGCAAATGTCTGCAGATTGGTTTGAATGGGTCCTGACACTGATTGTGGGTAATCCCTCTGTTAGGAATAACAAGAGTGCTGCCTGGCACTTAACGTTTCAGTGCCTGTTCAGCATTACATGGGAATAAAACTTGTTTGAAGCAAGAATGGTTTACTGAATCCTTTTTCTCCACTCCAACTAACCACCCTTTACTCAAGGATGCCTTGGATCTTTTTGCCCAAATACCGTGCAATGAAACAACAAAGTCTGCTCCTGAAGTCTCACTCTACTCTATACTAACAAGAGTTTAATAATTTCCATTAAATTGTGGGGTTTTGTGCCATAACTGTTTTGGTTTCTAACCAGATAATGTTGAGTATGGTTGGTGGGTTTGTTTGAAATGAGTTTACATTTGATTATTTTGTATTTGTACACAAGACCTAAAGGAACAGTAAATGTTCTGAAGAGACTTAAGATATTTTATGTCTACTTGTATGACATACTGTCATAATCCATAAAGAATAAAGTAATGTTCATTATTCTGCTTTGGGAAAAATGCATGCAAAAAGGTGGATTTGTCATGAAATGTAATGAAATATACCTCAATAAAAGTATTTTCCTGAGTAAAAATACAGCAGAGTGGTTTTGTGAATTCCATCTTTAGATGGACCTGTGTAGCTGTGTCAGTTTGGCTGGTGGGATGCAGGAAAGAAGTAACCTTTGGGGAGTTCCCAGGGATTCCTGGACACACCTGCGGTTCAGTTCCCTTTGAAGGGTCAGGGAAAATTTTTACCAAGTAAATGTGTTTCTGTATTCAGAGGCACATCAAACCCTCCAGTCAGATCTGCTGATGTGGAGAGAGACTAACCCCAGGATGGATGTACTGAAACCAAGCATGCCCCTGCAATCTGCAGGGACTTGTATTCTGGTTTCACTTAAAGTGGGACTGTGTTTAAAGTTGAACAGGTTTTGCTGGGTGGGAAGGAGCCACAACGTTTGCTGTGGTAAAAAACAATCTGCAACAGTAAACTTATTTCCAGAAATAGATATTGTTCAGGTCCCAGCTGAACCAAGGATCTCTGACACTTTTAAAAGCCAAGAATCCCCATGCCTTGGCTCTTCAGTGTGTGTTTCTCATGCAAATGACATCTTCCATCACTGGGGATAGGGTACTTGTTTAGTGACAGACAAATCAATTGTTCTTTGCACCGTGAAATCCGACAGCACCCTACCTGAAGGCACAACTGTACCTCCGTCTCCAACCTTGGCAGTGCCAAAACAAACCCATGGTTAGAGAGCATCAAACACATTGTTCCCTCTCCCTCCCACCACTGCCTTCCTGCCATTTACAGGTGACCTGAAATCACTGCTCCCTCCCTGCAGCCTTGAGAGTGCCCTGCCTGCACCGACCACCACTCAACAGACTTACATGTGTCTGCGCACATAACAGCATTCCTCCTGGGAATGGTGTCCATCCAAAATGACCACATTGCCCTCCTGGAACATGTCAATGGAATTATCTTCTTGTGCAACTCTGTATTTTTGCCTCCCACCCAGTTTTCAGTTTGAAAGTACATTGCCCAACAAAAAATGCTGGTAAAACAGGGCACATCAAAAGCCTCTCAGTTTTTTTAAGTCCTCATGAGACTTGTTACCGTCAGCTCTTTGAAATTCTCCAGATACTAAGCTAGAAAAAAGTTCAGCTTGACTGTACTTAACGAGCATCAGATAAATGCATGCAGACAGTGAAATGTACACAGCCACAGTAAGTCTATTAATGCCACCTAAACCTGTCTTTAATCCTTATAATTAAATTAATTTATTTTTTTTTTGGTACCAGAAAGAGGGTTTGGTTTCCATGTAAAGTTCCAGCTTTGAGCAAATAGCATATTTTGTGCTATACTGTAATGAACTTGAAGAACTGAAAACATTCATAAAATATTTAGAAAAATGTGCAGGAAATTGCTTTGTTCTCCAGAGCTGCTGGTTATGGAAGCAGAAAGCTTTCACGGAGAAATTAGGAATTGTTTACTCTGCAATGGTACTCAAAGATGGTGACTGTCACCATCTGGACAACGTGTCCTTCATTTGCAATGACCTGAGTGGGAAGGCAGGAAAAGTTCTGGAAAAGTATACTCCATTTAGCATTAAAAATAGAGGAACACATACTTGTGCAAAAACACAGCCAAGAGCCTTGCCCCATGGATCTGAGATCGCTGCCCACTTCCACACAGAGAGAGTGCACTCAGAAACTCACATGCCAAGCCGGCAACAATTATTATAGGACTTGGGATCTTTTTTCCAGTAGTATTTGATTAAAATAGCTGAACACATTGTGAGTGAAGCTGCTGTACTTCAAGGGGTGTCTACAGTCAGAATAAACAAAAAGGAGGGTTTTATGCCCTATGTAAAAGTGGCTTTGCACAAAAAGGAAATAGCATACACATTTTCTGTGTGAAACACCTGGTCTCATAAATAAAGCTCCCCTACTGACTGCAGAGATTTATCTTAAGTATAAAATTTGGCCTGCCCTCAGCTCTGTCTGCCCCGCCACTGCCCCACTCTCTCGACTTGCCCCAGCCTCCCAGGCCGACCCTTCCCAGTGGGTGCCCCCAGATCCCCAGTGCCCCCAGTTCCTG
>VWZG01003442.1:0-10328 GCA_013396735.1 Grallaria varia | reverse complement strand
TTCACAAAGTCTAGCCATGATGACTTCAGGATGTAATGAGGCAGTTCGTGAACTGTTCCTGTCTAGCTCCCTGCTCTCTGCAGGACTGTGGAAGGATCCTGTGGTGACTTGGCCCAGATGTATATTTGGCATAACTTACATATGATTCAGTGAATCCCATCCTTTGCTGTCTGGAGCTGTGAGATCCACTAATCAACATCAAAGACATGAGATCATGTTTCTGGGCTCACCTGCTGACCTCATGGGGTAAATGTGACACTGGAAGTGGGATAGGTTCTGTTTCCTCTTTAATCTGACTGATTCAAGCCAATTTCTACCTACATTCCCCAAACCTGTCTTGTCTTCAGTGATTTGAAAAATAAAAAATAAATTAGGCTCTACCGTCATCACAAGCAAGAACTCTCTAATGTTCTAAGTAAATACATTGTGCTAGATGTGTTTCACTAGTGTATAATCTAAACAGGCCTATGTCCCTCACAGAGCAAGCTGTCCTGAAGCCTGCTAATGCAGATATATTGCAGGCTTGGCAATTGGCTGATTTGTACACTCAGACTTCCCAGTTACTCATGATAGAAATTACCCAGGAATTAAGCACATATGGAAAAAGAAAATATCTCGGATGTAAAAAGGAGTGTAAGCAAAGTAATTATTTAACAAAAAACCCACAAAAAATATTTTTCTAAGCATTTTCAAGAGGATTGTGATGCCTTTTTTCTATGTGGTAAGTGCTAAATTTCTTTTTTGACCATTTGGAGACTTTCAATTTTCTCCTTCTATTTCCAACAATACAGCCTTAGTCTATTGCCTTTTAGCTGGAGTGACAAAGTAGGTGTTGCAGCTAAATGTGTGGTTTGCCAGGAAGCTGTTCTTGCAGGACAAAACACTTTGTAGAGTCTCTCAGGACTCCTCCATCACTTGGACAGCTTCTCAGTTTGTATGCAGCAGTTGTTCATCAACTACTTTTAAATCTCTGCAGTTCAAAATTGTGTAATAATTTTAGCTTCAGGTACCTACAGCCTGGAATATTTGGCAATGTTGGTATTCTTAAAGTGAACATGTTTGGGAATGTTCTCCAGTGTGGTGGGTTCACTGTGGCCGAATGCCAGGTGCCCACCCAAGCGCTCTATCACTCCCCTTCCCAGGTGGACAGGGGAGAGAATAAGGGTGGAAACAAAAGAANAAAGGTTGAAAAAAAAAAAAAAAAAAAAAAAAAAAAAAGCCATCACAAATCGTGGGTTGGGATAAGGCAGTGTATATTGATACAGAAAGCAAAAGCAAAAGCAGGGTGCGCACTAATCATGTCACCAGGCAGCCATTGGAGACAATGAGTGCCTCCCCTTCCTGCTTCTTGCTCCAGCTTTTATATCTGGGTTGACATCATATGGTATGGAATATCCCCTTGGTCAGTGTGGGTCAGCTGGCCTATTTGTGTCCCCTCCCAGGACCTTGCCCTTGACTGAACAGCGAGTGCTGCGCTCAGTGGTAGCCAAAATATGGGTGTGTTATCGACACCAATGCAGAGCGCAGTACTGTGAGGGCTCCTATGGGGAAACAAATTCTGGCTCAGACAGACCCACCGCATCCAGACAGAGACCAACTGGTACAGAATAGCCCACCTCCAACTATTAAACTAGTTTAACCTCCAATAAAAGGATGATTGCATCCAAGCTGCCTGCAGGGAACAGTCACAATGGGATCCAACTCTTGCGGTGTGCCTTTAAATTGTTTGTGACGGTGCTAATTGCTCCAAGTCAAAATGATGTTAGGGACCTTTGCAGTGGTTAAACATTCAGAAAATTGAATTGTAGTGCCGAGGAATTTTTCTTATTTCTACCAATAGAAATAAGACTTTTGTTACTGTTTGTTTCATTGTTTTTATTTTGAACTACAGCGCTTTTCCTGTCTATTAGCAAAGGGGTATCTGGGTTTGGCCTGCATTTTTTTTTTTTTAAGCTTAATTGTTAATTGGATACTGGTTTTTGAGAGCCTTTCCCAACAAAGTCAACATTATTTCTGGCTCTGGAGTTGTTTTTCTTTAATCTTGTTGTTGGTTTCTTGTGAGGGTTTTTTTGTTATACTTTTTTTGTTGTTTTGGGGAGTTTTTGTTTGTTTTGTTTGTTTTGTTTTTATTTTTTCTTTGGGCTTGTTTGTTTCTTTTTTAAGGTCACTTTAACACTTTTCAAACTGGTGTAGGTTAAATCAATATCAAGCCTCTCCATTATCTTATGTTTACATGACTTATGTTTATTATTTTGAAAAGGATAAAATTTCACTGTGGGTTAAAACAACACATGAGATCTTAATTTCAAGCTCATGAGACTTACTCTTTCAAAAATCTTATCCATGAATATTTTTAGACACTGTAAAAGTTCAATGCCCTGCTTTGTCCATTTCACATGTTCTCCATGTCAGTGATTTAAATTTTTCTCAAGTTTAGTCTTTAGGTATGTGACTTTGGTCTTTTACTTCAGGATACCACTATATAATTGCTTTTTCCTGTTCTGATTCTCTTCTATTCAGCTCTTGTGAGACTCCAGCAAGTACAGCTTCGCTGTTTACATCCTCCAATCAGCATGGTTTCAGCAAGGCTGCAACAGTGCTTTTAGGATAAATGTCAACCTTTTTTTTTCATGTACTGATTCAAAGATCCACTGTTTCTGTCAAACTCGGCATCTATAATTGATAACATTTTCTCCTGGACATTTTCAAAGGAGTGATTTTCAGTTTTTTGATTTCCAAACCAAGAATTTTTGGACCTTTATAAAGGGAATTTAAATACATTTGCCTTCTCTTAATTAAAGGTCATGCATCCTTTATTACAATACTTGGATGTCACAGAGTTAAAAAACATTGTTCCAGCTCATTGCCTTCTGGCACTTCTGGAATCAGGATGTTAGTACAGATGTATTTTTTTTATCTGACCATTCTGGTCCAGTTTCCTCAAGACACAGACTGTGCAACATGTAAAAGCTGTTCCAGTCTATAAGAGAATTTTACACGTTCTTATACATTTCCCCCCATGGTCTTTGGGATATTGATCAATTTAAGACACCCCGAGAGACAGGGGACCTGATAATTTGTTTCCTCATCTTCTGTAATAAGTCTTTGGGGGGTTTACAGTAGGAGTATGAGTTAAGAGTACTTTGAAAATACTTTAGCTTTTACTCAGGAGAGCAAAAATTCTTTTCTTTCTTGAAGTCCAGTGAGAACATGCTGACTTATTGCTGCATTGCACTTGGCTTTGTCCCATCTCAGTATCAAAGCCTGAGAGAACAGTAAGATGAGCACTGGGAAGGATTCCCGTTGTGCAATTTCATTCTACACAGAGCTAAATTAAATAATCAGTGGGACAAGGCATCCAACCCTAAACATATTGCAAGTATTTGCAGGATCAGAACCTAATACAAATTTCTGGAATGCACACTTTGATCAAAGAGTAGAAAACAAGAAGCTAAACAAAAGAGTACTTTCCTCTTAAAGACTTTTTTTTTTTTCTGTTGAATTTCATGTCTCTACTGATTTATATTTATACAAGTATTTATGTTGCTACATTTTCCTTTCTGCTGCATGAATAAATATGGGCAATATTACACTTTAAACTAATAATTGATAACTTTCCTAACAAAATAACTGCATACTTGAGAACAGTTTGTGCTACCTACATATTCTGTGGAATTAAAGCTTGACGTTATTTTCTAAATATCAGTCTCCACAAAATGGAAAAACAGACCTAAAATGAGCAGTAAATTAGGAGATAGGAAACTGTCAATAAAAATTATGTTGTTATTTTGTCATTTCCTCTGCAGCTGCCATTGTTTCAGAACTTTAATGTACATTTGTTGTTTCCAGAAAGAGACAGTAAATTAAATTTATCAGTGTAAGCATTTCGTAAGCAAAATTTCAAGGTCTGCTTTCAAAATAGTTTCACAGTTCAGTGAGTTGCAGAACATTTGTGATGCCTGGCTCGTAACACTGATGTTAAAAAAGTGCACCGAAGCAATACCTGGTTGACATTTCTATGAATTGTATTCCTGCTCACTTTTCCAGGTCGAGTTACCTGCTGTCAGTTCAAATAAATGTGGAAAAATGGAAGCAGTGTAGTGGCAAACATGTCTTCATGTCTTCTTACCTTTGCAATCAAGGTCTTTCAGTGATCAGCAAAAATGAGAAGCTGCAGGTCACTACCTAGCAGTGTAGGATGATGCAAGTTGATAGTAATTAGAACAAAAACATTACAATTGGGGTATAAAATTGAACTAAATATTGCTTTGTTAATTACTATGTTCTTTCCAACCTGCCTGATGGAACATATTCAACAATGTTAAACCTCACATGGGATGAAATCTTCAGCTTAGTTTAGGATTTTGCTTTGATTCTGTTCACACGTGTTGCATGAACATCTGTAGCAAAGGAAATCTTAGAAGTGCATCTCAAAGGCGGTTCTTGTGCTGAAAGAGCCAAGACAGTTCAAAATACCAGGGAATCAAGGAAATTGTCTGGATGACCTCTTAGCTTTCTTCCATCTTTACTTTCCAACTCTCTGTTAATGATTAGTCATTTCTTCAAGACACAAATTATTGTGAGCAAATAATTTTTCTTTTCACTTCTCCAAAAAGTCCTATTCCTTTTTATCTCATAGAATACTCTTATTTTGTTTTTATGTTTTTCTCTTTTCCAAAGCTATTGTCTGTTTCACTTTTTTTCCAAAGGGTCCTATGTACTTCCTTTGTCAGGTTTTTCTCCTGTTCCTATATTGCAGTTCATTTTGCATTGCCTACGCTGCTGTTGGCTGTGTAAATCCTATGATGTTTTTGCTGACTGCCTGGAGAGTAGCTAGTAGGAAAATGGAAACAAGCAGAGGGGACAAGACAGGTTTGTGCAAGTATTTCTGACATCTTATCTTCATATTCTTGCTAACAAAAGAAATTATTTTTTTGGAAAAACATTATGCCACATATACCATCAAAAATGAGCTGGCTGACTCTGAGGAAGAATATTTACTTCTTTGCCCAGCTGTTGGAGTTTAGCTACTGTTGTTATACAGATGCATATTTACAGCCGATGAGATAGGATCAGGAGACTTGTCAAGGAAATTGGGGGAACAGAATAAAACTAAATGCTAACCTGAATGTACTTTGCTTTCCCATTCTTCAACCCATATGATTCGTATTTCAAAATGCTTACAGCAAGGTTTGTCTATGTCACCATGTTTTGACCTTGAGTTCTTTTTATGGTCAAGTAAACTCTTGGATAAGAATTTCTTCTGTATTTCTTTAGTAGGAAAAAAAAAGAAAAAAAGAAGGTGGTCCAGAAAACTTGATTCCAACTCTAACAGGGCAGAGGGTGAGAGGAATGTATTTCCCTTAATGTAAGCACTACAGAGGGCAGCTTTATAGCTTGCCTTCCAGGTATCTGCTTCCAAGTCCTTGTGTTGGTGGGGAGGCTGGCCACACAGCACACTTCCCAGCACTTTCTGCCTGCTGGGTTACACTTGCTATGTATATTTGTAGGTAATTTAACTCCCTGCCTATAAGAACTGAAATAGCAGCAGCTGTTCTAACTTTTCTACATGAACAGAGTGTGATCAGAAGTTATATTTGTCATGCCTAAACTCGTCTGGGGAATGCCAAGATTACAGTGTTGAATATTCATCCATATATATATTTATGAGTACTGGAGAATATAAGTGGAAGCATTGCATCTGGAGACTTGTATATTTGGATGCAAGGCAGATTAGGCTGGCTTTGGAGTGAATATGCAGACATTAGGACAATGTAGTACATCAATCGAGTGCACGATGCTACTATAACAGGGGTCTCATCTCATTCCCATAAAAGGTCAGCATTCCCTCGGAGTGACTCAGTGTTACCTCAGACACAAAGATGCTAGTGAAGGTAAAATACTGTAGACTTCTCTATAAAGTGAACAGCTGGCAGGGACACATGCACTCCTACGCATTTAATTTTTGCTCCTCTTCTGAATTGCATTCTGGAAAGGTTTGCCACTCTCTGTATTAACAGTAGGAGAAGACCAGCCTCCTAGAGTAGGTAGTGAAGTTAGGAAGTGTGAAGGCTCCTTCTCAATTGCATTGGCATTATCCATCAACCTGGCAAAAAGATTGTAGGGCCCTTGGCACCACTGGGACTCTGCAGCAGACTAACTGCTGTGCAGTAATTATTCTGCTGGCAGAATGAAACTCAACCCCTTTCCACAGTGATAGCAGAGTTCTAAGGTCTGGTGCAAAATAACTTCAGAGAGAGAAGTCAGAATGTACTAAGCATCATCTGTCAGACAGGACAGAATGTCCTGGTCATCGCCTCTCAAACAGGAACAGGCAGACTGCTGATTATGACGGTCACCAAATTTTCATGTAGCTTATCCTGGAAGCATTAGTGTTGAAACTGGCTCTCCACCACAAAGGACAAAGAGAGAAATATTTCCAAAACCCACCCCGAGATCTGTGCTGGTGTGAGGAGCACTCCAGGAGAACCCTGAGGCTGGGAAGTACCAGATGACAGTATCAGTGCCATTGTTTCACTGGAGTTCATTCTCTAAGTGGCTCTAATCAGGAATAAAATAGGTCACTGTAAGTCACAGAGAAACTGTATGTTATTGCTCAAATTGCTGGCTATGTTTCTATTTACTGATTGCATTCTGCTTACAGAATTCCCCTTGCAGTTGTCACTAGATCCTTTGCATCATGACACATACTCCTGTGTAAACTTAGTCACTCTCTGTAAATGACTGCTGTGACTGTCTCTTAGCTGAGTGACTTGACAATGAAAATATGAGAAAGACAAGAACTCCTTTAGCACAACAAAGAATAATCACAGATTGACACAATAACAGAATATGCCGAGTTGGAAGGGACCCACAATGATCACTGAGTCCAACTCCTAGCCCCACACAGGACCATCCCCAAGAGTCACATCATGTGCCTGAGAGTATAATCAGAACACTTCTTGAACTCCGGCAGGCTTGGTGCTATGACCTCTGCCCTGGGGAACCTGTTCCTGAGCCCAACCACCCTCTGGGTGAAGAACCTCTCTCTAATATTCAACCTAAACATCCTCTGACACAGCTTCATGCCATTCCCTTAGGTCAGGTCACTGGTCACCACAGAGAAGAGATCAGTGCCTGCCCTTCCTCTTGCTCTCACAAGGAAGTTGTAACTGCAATGAGGTCTCCTCTTCTCCAGGCTGAACAGACCGAGTGACCTCAGCCACTCCTCATGCAGCTTCCCATCTTCGTTGCCCTCCTTTGAACACTCTCTAATAGCTTAATGTCTTTCCTATATTGCAGTGCCCCAAACTGCCACAATATTTAAAGTGAGGCCACCCCAGTGCAGAGAAGGACGGGACTATCCCCTCCCTCAACCAGTGGTGATGCTTTGCCTGATGCCCCTCAGGACAGGGTTGGCCCTCCTGGCTGCCAGGGCACTGCTGACTCATATTCAAGTTGCCGTCGACCAGGACCCCCAGGTCCCTTTCCATGGCACTGCTTTCCAGTAGGTCATTCCCTAGTTTGTACAAACATCCAGGGTTGCCCCATCCCAGGTGCAAAATCCAGCACTTGTACTTCTTAAACTTCATATGGTTGGTGATTGCCCAGCCCTCTAATTTGCTGGGCTGTCTCTGCAAGACCTCCCTGTCTTCAAGAGAGTCAACAGCTCCTGCCAGTTCTGTGTCATCTGTAAACTTGCCTTGTATCCCTTCCAGTCCAGCATCCCAGTCATTTATGAACATGTTGAAGAGCAAAGGGCCCCAGATGGAGTCCCATGGAACCCCACTGATGACAGGTGGTCAGTGTGATGTCACCCCATTCACTATCACCCTCTGTGCTTGACCCATGAGCCAATTGCTCACCCACTACAGGATGTGTCTATCCAGCTGTGCTGGACAGTTTGTCCAGAAGGATCCTCTGAGAGACAGTAGTGAAATCTTTACTGAAATCCAAAAAGATGACATCAACTGGCTTCCCTTGATCAGCTAGGTGGGTTACTTTGTCATAAAATGAAATCGGGTTGGATAAGCAGGACTTTCCTCTCATGAAGCTGTGCTGGCTGTAACCAATGACAGCATTGTCTTCCTGGTGTTTTTCAATACCTCCAAGAACAATCTTCTCCATAACTTTACCTGTCACTGAAGTGAGACTGACAGGCCTGTAGTTTCCAGGGTCTACCTTCTTGCCTTTCTTGAAAATCAGGGCAATGTTTATCGGCTTCCAGTCAGAGCATTGATGGACTGGCTTTGGTGGGCACCTGGCATCCAGCCAGGGTCAAACCACCGCATAAAGCAAAGCAATGTGAACTACTGTAGGTATTGAAACAACAAATAGTAGCAGCCGGCATTCATTAGCCTCATGCAAGAGTGTCAACAAAACACTATTTAAATCTGATTTCAAAAACAAAGAGCTAAGACTTCCTGTTAATGTAGAGGGGGAAAACAGCACAGAGCCAGCAGAAAATCAAATTAGTTAGACAGCACATCAGAGGGTAGGAGTACCATTGTTCAAGTAGTTCCAGAGAAGTCATTATCAAAAAGTTTAGTATTTTCATCCACAAAGGTCAAATATATTTTGTTCCTTGATCAACTTGCTGAGAAGTATTGATGATTTACTATAGAACTGAGACAGTTTTGTATTGGTTTTTGTTTGTTTTTCTCAGTGGAATTTTAGCTACAGAGGAAGTTATGCCACTGATTTAATAAAGTTTATTTATATTATCTCACTGAATGGCATCTCTCTGGAGTAAAAGATAAAAGGCAACAAAGATAATCTGTGACCTTCAAAAGCAACAAAAGCTAATGTGTATTCCAGGCAGTGCTAATTGCATGTGAAATAGTAGCCTCACACTTCATCTCAAATTCTGAACTTTCAGGAGACTTTTTGTCTATATTATCACTCAAGATGAAAATCCAAATATCTGAGTGCTTTTAATTTGGTTGAAATTTGGCAGTATTTTGTAGTTCCAGCAGTAAGGACGTGTTGGCATAGATAAAACAGAATATGCTCACATTGCTGCTAGGCTCACCAGGAGGGCTTGGACTAGAGGGGCTGAAGTTGCTGATTGAAACCACCAAGCTGAGACTAGTTTTCTGACGGATATTTGAAAATTTCCAGCAAAATGGAAAAGAACTGTCTTTCAAACTATTTTCTCAATCGTGGATCATGCCTATGGGAAATTCCTTTCCAATTCTTCAGCAGAGATTAAGAGAAAAGTCAAAGCTGTAGACATTTTTATTGCTCTCCAAAGGTTCTAGACTAATTTGGGATTTTATTTATTTATTTTTTTAATGTTAGTAGTAAGAAAATTCTGTTCCTGAATGCAGTTCACCCCATTATTCACAGCCAGTTACAGCGTGATTGTGCAGCACGTTAGTATGCTGTGAACTGTGCAGAGTCCTCTCCCAGGGCCTGGACTACTTAATGCCATGGAGATGTAAATCTACACCATTCTGAATGTTTTGGAGTGTCCTCGGAGATAAGAAGTTACAAATGTTCTTGTTCAGTAACAGTGCCTTGCTGCAGTTTCAGGCAGTAAAAACTGAAGGCAGGCATTAAGGCTGGGCCAACATCTACCGATGCAGAGGAATTAGTTGGTTTTGCTTTGGAGATTTGACAGAAGGCAAACATTCCTGGACGGTAGGGTGGAAACTTTACACTGCCTATTCAGGTGTATATTTGTTTGGAAAAGGCCCATACACTCAAAGTCAGCTTTCACCTTCAGCCGAACAGGTTTCTCACTCAGTAGTTGTAAACTTCTCACTACAATTCCCTCCCTCTGCTAGCTCTTCTCTGCTAATACTCTTCCTCAGATTTATCTAGCTGCTAATCAGCTATGAATTGACCTTTTCTAGCCAGCTCAATGAAAGACATTGTATATGGTAAAGGACAAGGAAAAGCCTGAAAATGTTGGTGCTTGCATCCGTGATGCTTCTCTAGTTCTTCTGCCTTCATTTAGATACTGTGCGGGAATGGCCTGGGTCAGCTGGTGGAGCTGTGTCTTCCCACCACAGTTCTCTAGGACCTCTTTCAGGGGGGCTTCAACTCCATCCATTCTTGCACTGAATGAATTTTAAAAATTTCCTAAGTCTCCTGAGGCACTGCACATTGTAAGGGTCCACTCAGGGGTAATGTGAGAGCCATTCTGACAAATGCAATTAATTTGATCCAGAATTGCTGAGAATAGAAATGTATTCATTAAATGCTTTCAAACAAAGAGCAGCACTATGCATTTTATGAATTAAATGGTAATATACCAAAGCAGAACACAGAGAAGAGATGAACAACACAAGGTTGCAGAAATCATCTGTCTTAGTTTAGGGCAA
>VWZG01003425.1:0-53323 GCA_013396735.1 Grallaria varia | reverse complement strand
CGGGTTGCGCCGTGCGCCCGGTTGTCCCAGTGTGCCCGGTGTGCCTGGTGTGCCTAGTGTGTCCGGTGTGCCAGTGTGCCCAGCGTGCCTGGCGTGCCTGGTGTGCCCAGTGTACCTGGTGTGCCCGGCGTGCCCGGTGTGCCCGGTGTGCGCAGTGTGCCTGGTGTTCTCAGTGTGCCCGGTGTGCCCAGTGTGCCCGGTGTGCCAGTGTGCCCAGCGTGCCTGGCGTGCCTTGTGTGCCCGGTGTTCCCAGTGTGCCCGGTGTGCCCAGTGTGCCTGGTGTGCCCAGTGCCAGTGCCAGTGCCATGTTGTTCAACAGCCCCATCCTGTGTTTTTGAAAGACTGACACCTCCTAGCTTTGCTGTTTTCCAGCGTGCAGGTTCCTGTGACTGATGCTGAATGCTGTTTATTCGCTGTTTGTTATTGCCAAGTTATCACTGAGGTGCTTCCCACCAGAGCCTGTGGAGCAAAAGGCACTGCAGGTTTATAGTGCGTGGTGGGTTGAGACTAATGCCTGGCTTTATTTTGTCCCAGCAGTATTTTCCATGCCTTGTCTGCTGGGTCTCTGTGCTCTGTCTCGGGGAGAGGCTGCTGTGGGCTCCCTGGCTCTGCATCTCCCCTGGGATGGAATTTCTATAAGCAAGAGGAAGAGGGTGCTCAAAGCAAAAGTCATTTAGTGAGGTTATAAAGGTGACAATTGTTGTAGTACTGTGTAATTTGTATTGATCACTCATGGCACTGTGAGCTCCCACTCAGAACTGGTCTTTCGTTGTCTTGCCACAAGCTCTGAGACTCCCTTTGGAAGCTGGTGTGGTGGTGGTGGTGGTGGTCGCAGTAGCTATTTCTTCTCAGGGATTGATTGGGAGTACATAGAACTTGGTTGGTTTTTGGTAGCCGTGGTGAGATTACACTCCATTAGTCACAGTATTTGCTGTATAATGTCATTACTGACGGGTGAGTGCCCTCCCAGCTGGGCTGCGGGTGATGCCAAGTGGAGCAGAGAGGTCACAAGGCTGGATTGCAGAGGCACCATGAGAGACTGGAGAACAGGGTGGTGGGAACTCTGTGATGTTCAGCAGAGGCAAACCCCTGCCCTGCCCTGGGGTCACTGGCTCAAAGCAGCTTTGCAGGAGAGCCCCTGGGGACAACAAGGTGACCAGGAGTCACCAGAGCTCAGCGGTGGTTTTGGCTGCATTAGCAGAAGTGCAGCGTGTTGAGGGAAGGGACTGTCCCCTCTGCTCAGCCCTGTCTGGGCAGTGGGTCTGGTTTGGGGGTCCCAGGATGAAGCTGGAGTGGTGCAGGGATGTGGGAATACTCAGCCTGGAGCACAGGAAGAGAGGGGAGAGCCACAGCTCTGTGATGGAGGCTGTGAGAGCAGAGAACACGGCTCTGCTCTCTCAGGGTGAGGCAGTGGGCTGGGAAATCCACACAGAAACACACCCAACTGGAGTGAGGGCTCAATACTGAGATGGTAGGGGTGTGGAGGGGTGGAGGGACCTCTTGACTATTCCAGCTGTGGATACACAGGGTCCTGGGCAACCTGCTCTGGCTGCAGATGCTCAGAGCAGGAGGCTGCACCTGAGGCCTCCTGAGGTGCCTTCCAGACATGGTTCATGTACCACTCTATGATAATTTGGTTTCTGACACTTCAAACTTAGTCAGCTTGCCTTCAGCTCTCCAGATGCTGATGGGGGTGAAGAAAAGCTGTGCCATGTCTATGGATTGTCGTGGAGCCTCAGGGATTGCTGTGTCTTATTCACAGACTCCCCCACTTCCATGGCATCCTGAACAGAGGGAAGGACTTCTGCCTGATACTGGGACAGCCTGAGGATTGGCAAGCCAAACGTAGGATGGGATTAAGATGTGCTTTGCTGTTTTATCGTGCTTTTATCTGTTAGAGCTTAGAATAAATACAGTGTTTTGCTGGAACACTTGAGAAGGCAAAGACCCAGTTGGGTTTCTAATCCCTTCAGGAGTGCGATTGGCTTAGGAGCTAAAGGATAGGAATTTTCCTATTTTTTTGCCTGTGCAGTCTCTGGGATGTCCCAGCTGGGTGCTGCCCTGGAGCTGTTTTCCCAGGAACCTGCATTTTTATGTAAGTAAACATGGAATATGCGCTGGATGAGGCATCTGCCTCTTCCTCCCTGTTTCTTTCCAAGCTCACAATACTTGACCAGGCTGAGTGGTTGTGAGAGTGACGTTCTGCAGGCAGTGGAGACCAAGAGCTCCAGGGAGAAATCCCTGTGGATGCTGCAGGGAGGCAGTGACACCTTTGCAGGGAGCACTGGGATCGTGGTTTTCCTCTGTCATGTGGCTGCTGTGCCTGGGGTTTCACAGGGTTGGGCTGAGGGAACAGCAGGAGGAGCTGCATAATCTTTGATCCTGGAATCATGGAATGGTTTGGGTTGGAAGGGAACTCAAAGATTATCCAGTCCCATCCCCTGCTATGGGCAGGGACACCTTCCACCAGCCCAGGTTGCTCCAAGCCCCATCCAACCTGGCCTTGGACACTTCCAGGGCTGGGGCACCTGCAGCTTCTCTGCCCAGCCTGTGCCAGGGCCTGCCCACCCTAAGAGGGATATTGGGAAGAAATTATTCCCATCTATCCCTGCCCTCTGGCAGTGGGAAGCCATTCCCCCTTGTCCTGTCCCTCCAGGCCCTTGTCCCAAGGAGCTCTCCTGGAGCCCCTTTAGGCTCTGGGAGGGGCTCTCAGGTCTTCCTGGAGTGTTTCCTTCTCCAGTTACAACAATCTCAATTCTCTCACCATTAGTGTAGTGTGGTTTTAATGTTGGGAACTTGGTCTGAGGTGTTTCCATGAAGATTCACAATTTATGTAATTTTAGGAAGGAAAAATTTGTAAAGTATCTAAAACACCAATAATAAGTTGCCTCTAATCCTGCAGGCATTGCCCTGAAGTGAAGCATCCTCATGGATATGGAAGGAATTAGAGTTTGTTTCATATTCAAGGCACCATCCTTTAAATGTTCCGGCTGTTTTCCCTTTGCCTTGTAAAGGGAGTAAGTTAAATCCAGTGAGCCCTTTGTCTCATGTGGCTTGTATGTAAAATGCACTGCTACTGTGAGGTCCCTTTTTAATTTGCAAATTCTAAATATACCATTACACCGTATAATATCCCATCATACCGTTAGACACATTTTTAATTTACAAATCGTTGTTTATTTATGGATCTGCTGGTTTGATGTCAAGCCAGTGCTTGAAAGCCCTGTCTGCATTCAGTGGTGGCACTTTACGAGGGCACATCCTCCTGCTTGGTGTGATGGGCTCCTTCATCCCTTAAATCCAACGTCACGAGAAGCGTTTGGGCTGCACCAGGTCTCTATAAAAAGACTCTGCTCCCATGTGCGAGTGTTGTAGTCAGAACAGCTTAGTGTAAGTGAGTGTGGACACGCTGTGATCCTGCCTGCTGACTGTGCTGCTTTTCACTGCTGCGTGCTCCTTAAAACAGAGAACCGGGATATCCTCTGTTGGAGGGGACCCACCAGGATCATCGAAGACCAGCTCCTGGGACATGTTGATATGGGACTGTTTGATTCTGTGCAGTGGCCTGCCATCTGTCCCCTCTTACAGCACTGCCTTTTACCTCTGGTAAAGTAAAAATATATAAAAAATTGAAGGTTTAAACCTGCTTTTCTTCTTGCAGAAGATTAAAGAAATAAAAGGGGGTAGAGAATGTAAGAAAAAGGCGTTTTTGTGCTTCAGAGAAGTTTAATGGATCCTGAGAAGAAAGGAGGAGGATGAGGACAGCTTTATTTGTCACTCTGAAAACCAGCTGAGTGCTGGGCTGTGTTCCTCTGCAACCCAGCTGGGCTCTTTCTCCTCCCCTGGGGACACTTCCCATGTCCATCCTGCTGTGCTTCCCATATCCATCCTGCTGTGCTTCCCGTGTCCATCCTGCTGTGCTTCCCGCGTCCATCCTGCTGTGCTTCCCACGTCCATCCTGCTGTGCTTCCCACGTCCATCCTGCTGTGCTTCCCGTTTCCATCCTGCTGTGCTTCCCGTGTCCATCCTGCTGTGCTTCTCGTGTCCATCCTGCTGTGCTTCCCGTGTCCATCCTGCTGTGCTTCCCGTGTCCATCCTGCTGTGCTTCCCATGTCCATCCTTCTGTACTTCCCGTGTCCATCCTGCTGTGCTTCCCATGTCCATCCTGCTGCTCCTTTGGTGACATCCTTCCCATGGCTGAACCTGCTGGGATGAGCCCCCGGGGCTCAGGGTCCTTCCTGCTGTCTGCTGGAGAGAAGGGACAAGAGCCACTTCTTGGAGTCTCTTGGAGGAGCACATGGATGCAGAGAGAGGCTTCTAGGCCCACCTTGGCCTTTCTTGGCTGTAGAAATGTTTGTACAGTGTTTACTCTCTAATACATAAGAGTTCAAGGCTGGGGACCAGTTCAGCTCCCTGCTGTTGGCTGGAGGAAACGTAAAGCTGTGGAAAAGCTCCGGCGAGCTGTTTTCCTGCTGGTGCCGGCTGTGTCTGTGCTGTTGGTTGTTCAGGTGGATCTGTCCCTGTCTGGGATCCACTGGGAGTGTGGGTCACTGCAGGGAGAGCTGCCGAGGCATGTGGCCTCTGTCTTCTGCTTTTCCTCTTTTCCCTGGTGTTCTTCTGCACTGGCAAAGCACCTGATGTGTGTGTGTGTTTGCTCTCTTGTTACCTCTCTGCTTCTTCCTCGGCTGGGGTTTGTCCTGAGGAGCACCCAGAGCCCTGCATGGTGTCCAGCACTCTGGGTTTGCAGTACTTAGGGAGGCAGAGGAGGAGGCGTTCGGAGAAGGGCAGCGTTGGATGTGGCTCCTACGGAAATGGATTCTGCTGAAGGCTAAAAATAAACCAAAATAAAACCCTGTCCTTGTGATGGGAACTGCTGGACACGAGTCCTTGCGCCCTCAGGGACTCAGGATTTTCATATCCTTTGTGAAGCACCAGGGCCTGGACCTGCAGTGGGCTTTGGGACCTGCTGGCAAATCCTTCTGCTTCGCAGGAGCCCCAGCAGGGTGGGCTGGGGGAGTTATCTGGGCAAGCAATGTGCAAAATGGGGTTTTGCTTCTGAAAAAAACCCGAACTAAAGAAGGAGAGGGGCTTTGGGCAAGGGCCTGGAGGGACAGGGCAAAGGGGAATGACAGAGGGCAAGGAAAGACTGGATATTGGGAAGAATTGCTTCCTTGTAAGGGTGGGCAGGCCCTGGCCCAGGTTGGGCAGAGAAGCTGTGGCTGCCCCTGGATCCCTGGAAGTGTCCAAGGCCAGGTTGGACAGGACTTGGAGCAACCTGGGCTGGTGGAGGGTGTCCCTGCCCATGGCAGGGGGGGGAATGAGATGAGCTTTAAGGTCCCTTCCAACCCAAACCATTCCTTGATTCTGTGATTTGCTTGGTTGCCTTCGTGGTATGTATGCACAGAGTGCTTGGGAAGCCCCTTGACTTCCCAGAGCAGCTGCTGGAATGGAAGGCAGTGACTTTGGATAAAGCTGCTTTTGTGGATGTGAACCTTTCCTGCATGGAGGAGAGGGGTGGGATGGCAGCTGCTTGGTCTTGAGCAGGTTTGAAGGGGTCCTGTAAAGGGCTGCCTGGAAGAACAAGGGCTTGGCTTGGCTGCAGCCAGAAGAGCAGAGAGGGGTAAGAGTGGAGGGCAGGACTTGGACTGTGCTGGAACAGCTGGAATGTTTCTGCTCTAAAACCTTGGAGCATCTTATTGCACCACACACGTCGTTTTGCAACACAATGCTCTGAAATAACACTCAGAGTCTGTCTGAGCTCTTGGGAAATTTTGTTGAAGCTGCAACTGCTCCTTGTCTGCGTGTGAGAGCCGACCCTGGGGGCGATCACTGACCGTGCCTTCCCTCTTGGCTGTGGGAACTCACAGTCTGTAGGATTTCTGCAGCAAACCTACAGCCCCTGAACACTGGTCCCAGTGCAGAGTATTGGCATGATTTGGATTATAGAATTGGGGAATGGTTTGGGTTGGAAGGGACCTGAAAGCCCATCCAGTTGCACTCCCTGCCATGGGCAGGGACACCTTCCACCACTAGCCCAGGTTGCTCCAAGTCTCGTCCAACCTGGCCTTGGACACTTCCAGGGCTCAGGCAGCCACAGCTTCTCTGCCCAGCCTGTGCCAGGGCCTGCCCACCCTCCTGGTGAAGGATTTCTTCCCAATATCCCACCTACCCCTGCCCTCTGGCAGTGGGAAGCCATTCCCCTTGTCCTGTCACTGAGATTTAATGCAGAAAGACACTTGGTCTCACAGTGAAGCAGCCGAGATGTGCCAGGTCTGTCCCAAAGCTGTTGGGCATCTGCAGGATTTGATCCAGGAGCACCATCAGTCCCAGTCGTGGCTCAGTAAGCTGTTTTTAAATAAAATTCCTGGCATCTCCAGTGGCTGGAATGCCAGCTGCCAGTGCTTTTTTGTTTGTTGGATTGTGTCACAAGGAATGGGAAGGGTCTTCTGCTGTGCCACGCTGCCCCTTGCACTCACAGTGCTGACATAATTTGCTGTGCTGCTTCCATTTCCCCTCTGGGAAAAACTTGCTGTTCCCGGGATTGCTGACCTCCTCAGGAGCTCATCCTCCAAGGATCAGCTGATCATTCCCTGGGTAATGAAGGTCATGGAGGCACCTTGAATGTACAAGTCTCTCTTGCAATATTCAAGTTTGTGCTCCCTTCTGCTCAGACTCCTGCCCCCTGGAATCTGCTCTGCAAGGCTCCCAAACCTGGGATATGGTGGTTGTAGGGCTGAGCATGGGTTTGTCCTGATAAGAAGTTGCAGGTCATCTCAAGAGGCCTCAGAAGTTGCTGCTGTGGCTGAGGTTGGGTGTTTGGCTTGAGCAGAGGCAGCTGCATGTCCTGTCCAAGGAGCAGATGGATGTGAAGGAACCCCTCCAGGTCTGCACTGGGCACCCACCTGAGATCAACCTCCACGCCCCGCAGCACGTGAACCTGGAGTAAAGCAGTTGTTGAGGATTTCAAAGTCAAGGTCTGAGAAGCAACAGTTGGGATTGTAAATGTGAAATTTTATCTTTCTTCTTGTGCCTTAAAATAGAGGAAAAAATATGTGCAGCCATGTGGGCTTTGCATCCGGATATCAATCCTTAAGGAATATTTCACACGGCAAGAGATTCTGCATCTGAGTATCTAAGGAATATTTCATCCAGAGAGGGATCCTGTGCTATAATTGAGTGTTGTTTGAAAGCTGGCAAGAAGTCAGCAGTATGATGACTTTAGAGTGATGTTTGAGGTCACAAGCCATGATTCATATGGTGTCTGTGAAGGAAATTTATTTGGTGCTGAAAACATTAACACTGAGGGTGACTTGCACAAAAAGAGCTGCTTGAAGCATGGAAAAATTCTTAGAAGTGAGCTCTTCTATCTGCGCTTGATCTTGGAAAGGTGAGATAAGTCTTGTGCTCAAAACAAATACATTCCTGCATTCTGTAGACTGGAAAAACAAGGTTTTTTTGACCAATCTGAATATTGTAAGTGGGACAGGAATTGATGGGATAGGAGTCAGAATGGTGCTTTAATGTTGGCTGTGCTGTGCACTGTGTGCTCTCATGTCCTTGGCCGTGGTGGTGAGAGGATAGAAACATGAGCTGACTGTGGCTGATCTTTATTCTGATCGTTTCACGCAATTGCCAAGGGCTGAAGGACCAGCAAAAACTTGGTATCAGGGGCTGGAATGAGAAAAATGACTGCTTAAGGCTCTCATCTGCTGCAGTGCATTTATTCCTTGTGCAGGAAGGACATTTGTCAAGTGAACCTTGTGTGTGGTCACTCATTGTTTATTCCTGCTTAAAAATGAGCAGCCAAGCACATGGATCAGACCTGGCTCAGGTCCTGGATTGTCCTGATGGCTGTGGAGATGGTGGGATCAGGATCAGACCTTCATAAACTGTTCATTGATGTGATTATTTTGGCAGCAGCACAGCCCATGAGTCTTGGTGGGGTTTTTCCGCTCTGGATCTCTGGCATTTTTGCTTGGAAAGTAATGAAAGGTGCAAACTGGGGTGACTGGGGACTTCCTCTGGCATCTTTGGGAGAAGTGAAGAGGGTTTCTGATGGGGTTCTCTGGACCCCTGAGTGTGCACCAGCATCCTGTGCAGCTGCCAGCATCCCTGCTGGGCAGTGGGTGAGCTCCGGGCTCTGGTGGTGCTTTGGCACTTTGCTCAGACGTGTTTGTGGCTGCCAGAACATCCCCCTGGACAGAGGATTTATCTTTGGGAGCTACATCTGGGCAACGAGTCAGAGAGGAGGGTGGGCAGGCCCTGGCACAGGTTGCCCAGAGCAGCTGTGGCTGCTCCAGCCGTAGAAGTGTCCAAGGCCAGGCTGGACAGGGCTTGGAGCAACCTGGGCTGGTGGAAGGTGTCCCTGCCCATGGCAGGGAGTGGAACTGGATGGGCTTTAATATCCCTTCCAACCCAAACCATTCTGGGATTCTATGAAGAGCCTAAAGGGGAGTAAATCTGGTGCCTTCACTGTACAGGTGAGGGAGTGCAGATGCTACAGAGGGCTCTGTCCTCCCCAGAAGCTCTTTGTCTTGGTGCCCAGTGATGTTATAGCCACCATCAGCAGCGCTGCAGGAGATGCAGATGCAGTGGACCCCATTCCCCAGTTCCAATGCAGATCCCAGCTCCCCACAGCCATTCCCAGTTCCATGTGCAGATCCGAGCTCCATGTGCAGATCCCAGCTCCCCAGAGCCATTCCCTGCTCCATGTGCAGATTCCAACTCTCCAGGGCCATTCCCAGCTCCATGTGCAGGTCCCAGCTCCATGTATAGATCCCAGCTCCGTGTATAGATCCCAGCTCCATGTTCAGATCCCAGCTCCATGTTCAGATCCCAGCTCCATGTATCGATCCCAGCTCCATGTGCAGGTCCCAGCTCCATGTGCAGATCCCAGCTCCCTGTTCAGATCCCAGCTCCCCAGAGCCATCCCAGCTCCATGTATAGATCCCAGCTCCACATGCAGATCCCAGCTCCATGTGCAGATCCCAGCTCCATGTGAAGATCCCAGCTCCATGTTCAGATCCCAGCTCCATGTTCAGATCCCAGCTCCATGTATAGACCCCAGCTCCATGTGCAGATCCCAGCTCCATGTGCAGGTCCCAGCTCCATGTGCAGGTCCCAGCTCCATGTGCAGGTCCCAGCTCCATGTGCAGATCCCAGCTCCCTGTTCAGATCCCAGCTCCCCAGAGCCATCCCAGCTCCATGTATAGATCCCAGCTCCACATGCAGATCCCAGCTCCATGTGCAGATCCCAGCTCCATGTTCAGATCCCAGCTCCATGTATCGATCCCAGCTCCATGTGCAGATCCCAGCTCCATGTGCAGATCCCAGCTCCATGTGCAGATCCCAGCTCCATGTTCAGATCCCAGCTCCATGTATAGATCCCAGCTCCCCAGAGCCATCCCAGCTCCATGTTCAGATCCCAGCTCCCCGGAGCCATTCCTGTCCCGTGTGGCAGTGGATTTGTGGAAGCTGCTGACCTCGTGGTTGTGTTTCTCTGCAGGGATGGACAGCATTGTCCCTGTGCTGTGTCCGAGAGGACACTTGGTGCTCAGGTCACTCCTAACGGTGTTTCCTTCTGGGCTCCTACTAAAATGTTCCCAACCCTTTCCCAACGCTGAGTTCCTTCCGTTCTGCTCTTGCTGGAAGGGAGGGAGCAAAAGGGCCTTTTTGGGGGTGCAGCAGTGTGGGGTTGTACCGAGTCCCAGCGGCACAGGGAGCTGCTCCTGCCCTGCTCACCAAGGCAATGGGGTACCCCGAGAGGGTCACCCAAAGCAGTGCATCAGGGAGCTCTTTGGGTGCCTGTGGTATCAGCCAGGGCCACCCCAGCCTCTCCAGAGGTGCAGAGGAGATAGCACAGCATGGTGGGAGGAGTGGGAGTAATTTGTTAAAAATTTATGGGGTATTTTTTTGGGTTTTTTCCCTAAAAAAACCCAACACAAAGTCCCTTTGCCAGGCTGTAGCTGCACTTGCTGATGCTGCACTATGGCTTAGTTCATCTCCTGCCCACTGCTTAGGTTTCCTGGCAGAAAACCTGCACCGTGCACGTGAGAGAGCCAGAAATGTGGTGTAAAAGCTAATCCTGAACGTGTTGCAACTGGATGGGTTGCTTTTAGGGAATCCTTGTATTTGGGGCGGGAGTCTTGTCCATGGGAACACTGCAGGAACAGAACATCCCTCTTTGGGGAATGAAGAGAAGGGAACTGGAGCTTGTCTGTGCCTTTTACTGTGATTCTGATTTTGGCACGAAGAGCGTTTATAGGTCTGTGTGCATTTGTAGTGGCTTTATACAATACTGGCTGGGGAAACAAGGTCCTGTACTCGGCACCCTGCTTGGATATGTTACATATTGGGAGGAGACTGCCCAGTGGCACAACCTGTGCTGCTCAGCCACCCACCCAGCAGCTCTGCCATGCTTTTGTTTAGGAAAAGCAGTGAGAGAAAGCCAGGATGTTGTTTCAGAGCCCTTTCAGCTTGGCTGTGTTGGTTTTCATGCCCTGACTGTCTCTTACACCCGTTTGCTTTCCCGGCAGTGAGTGTTCTGATGCAACTCCCTCACATCTGAGATGACTCTGACCATGAAGTGCTGACGTTGGCACAACGTGCTCCTGGGATGTTCCTGCCAGGCAGTGCCAGGGCTGAGCGTGGTGTGACAGGGGGGAATTTGTCTGACAAATCACCTGCCCTGAGCTCCCCGGGAGGTTTCCCCTCCTCTCTGAAGCACAGAGAGACAAGGGCTGCGTGTAAATGATGTGGAGCAGAAGGTGTCTTCCAGGTTTTTCATTGTGAAAAAAGCTTGCCCTTCACTGGGCTGGGTGTTGCAGCCAAACTAAAGCGGAGAAGCACTGGAAAAAGGAGAGTGAAATCCAGATTGCTGTGCTTATTGCTCACTGACAGGAGAGGTGTATGGCCAAGTCCCCCTTAAATCCATTCTTGGGTGGTGTTGCTGAGGCTCATCGGAGTTGGGTCCCAGGAGCTGGCTTGGGAAGCTGCTGGGTGGGTTGGAGGTGCTGAGTACCTGAGCTGCAGAACATCCCTGTGGCTGGTGGGAATTGCAGCCTGGATTACATCCCTGTGGCTGGTGGGAATTGCAGCCTGGATTGCATCTCTGTGGCTGGTGGGAATTGCAGGCTGGATTGTATCCTTCTGCCTGGTGGGAATTGCAGCCCGGATTGCATCCCTGTGGCTGGAGAGGATTGCAGCCTGGATTGCATCCCTCTGGCTAGTGGGAATTGCAGCTTGGATTACATCCCTGTGGCTGGTGGGAATTGCAGCCTGGATTGCATCTCTGTGGCTGGTGGGAATTGCAGGCTGGATTGTATCCTTCTGCCTGGTGGGAATTGCAGCCCGGATTGCATCCCTGTGGCTGGTGGGAATTGCATCCTGGAGTGCATCCTTCTGGCTGGTGGGAATTGCAGGCTGGATTGCATCCCTGTGGCTGGAGAGGATTGCAGCCTGGATTGCATCCCTCTGGCTGGTGGGAATTGCAGCCTGGATTTCAGGCTTTCCCATCAACCTGATCCTTCCTAATCTGTGCCCATCCTGACTGTGGCCAGTTGCAGATTAATCAGCCTTTAAATAGAACTAAATCGTGTGTTTTCACAGCAGACTCAGTCCAGCACTTGCCATGTGCTTGTTTGGGGGTGGTTTGTGCTTCGGTGGGTTCGGGGAAGGCGAAAAGAGGAAGGAAAGGGAAAATCTGAGCTGTTTGTCACGCGGAGCTTGTGGTTTGTGAGAGCCCTGCTGAACCAGCTGTGCTGAACACGGGTGATGCTCTCTGGGTATCACCTCCAGAGCCACACGCCTGCTTCCTCTTGGGCACTTCAGTTCTGGGCTCGAGTTATCACGAAAACCCTTTTTCCTTCAACCCAGGGAGAGTAATGACCCCAAGGGGTTTGGTGTCTGTGATCCATCCCCCATGAGCTCTTGGCCTCAAACAAAACCAGTTTTAAAGTGCTTTATGGGATTTCTCATGCCTAAAAGGGACTGCTGAGATTTCACTGGGTTTGTATCCCGAATTAATCCCAAGAAAGGATGTGCAAAATCTCAGTTTGCTGGGAGATGTGCCATGAAGCACTTTGCAGTGGGTTCCCATCGCCAGCCAAGGGGCTGCACTGCATCCAGTGGTATTGGGGATGGAGTGAGGGTGACAGTGAATTCAAGCCCCAGATTGTGGGCATGGATGAACTGGAGCTGGTGCCAAGGCAGGAGGGAGGTGCCAGGGAGGAGATGGTGGCACAACAGCCTTTTGTTGGTAGAGAGGAACAGGGAGGGTGGCTCCTGTCCCTGCTCCCTGTGGGAATGCCGGCGGGTGCTGGTCCTGCTGCCAGGGTCACTGAAGGGATAGCTGAGCTCAACCTAATCCAGATAGCCTTGATAGACTATGGATTCTGCATGGAAATCCTTGTGCCTTGTTGTGGAACAGCATCCCGTGGGAAGAGTGAAATGGGCACAAATGGCCTTCCTGGTGCCGTGGGGTGGTGGGGCTGAATTTTATGTGCTGCCCCCACTCCTTTTGGCAAGAAAACAAAATCCCCTGAGAGGAATTTCCATCTCTGTTTATGAAGAAAGGCTCAGCCTGATCCCCCTGAGGGCCGTGGTGATTGTTCAGCATCATCTTCAATATAAAAAAGGTGCTGAAAGTCTTCCAGTGCTTTGCTGTTATTGTGGGCAGGCAGAGCATGAATCCAGCCGGTGTCTCCTGACTGTCCTCAGCTACTGCATTGCCCAGTTCTGCCTGGTTTGTTCCTTGTCCTTGGTTGCTGTTCCTCCCTCTGCCTGCAGCAGTCCCTGCACATGACTCCAAAGGGCATTCCTCAGTTATTCTGTGGGTATAAATATTTCTCTATGGCTGCAGAGCCCTTAGTGTTAGGATATATTTCAGTGTGATGGAAAAATGAAATGAATAAACTGATTTCAATTTAATTCATGAAAGAAACAGTCAGAAAAATGGGTCTTGATCTCTGAGTCAAGAGAGGTCAGTGGTGTGAGAAGCAGCGAGGCTGTCATAGAATCATGGAATGATTTGGGTGGAAAGGGACCTTAAAGATCATCTCATTCCCCCCCATCCCTGGGCAGGGGCACCTCCCACTAGACTAGATTGCTCCAAGCCCCTTGAACACTTCAGGGAAGGCGCAAGATCTGTAGGATGAGAACATGAGCTCCTTTTCCTGAGTACAATTTAAAGCGTGTTTTGATTTCTCTGTGGAGCTGCCTTAGCAATGTGGGTGATGCTGGAAAGTGGCCTCCCTAACTTCAGAGCAGAGCTGCAGGTCAGTTTGTGGAGCTCCCTGCTGAGCTTTGGTTTCAGGGCTGTGCTCTCACCACCCTGGGCATTTCTGGCTCCCTTGGGAAGGTGGATGCTCCCAGCTGGGATGGAACCTCCCAGACTCCCTGTAAGGGTCATCCCTGCTCTGCTTGGCTGAACTGAGGTAGATGCTGAGCTGCTGGGCTTGTAGGAGCTTGCTCAGGTCCCAGAGTTGGGCTGCTGGGAACTCCCTGACTCCTGGTCAGTGCTCAGGCTGGAATTGTGCTTTGCCTGGGATGCAGGGGGGTTTGCACAGAGGGCTTGGTTCCCTGCTGGGATTCTCTGCCTGATCCCATTGGAGCTGTGAGAAAAGAAGTCAAATTTTAGGAAGGGCAGGACTCCCCAGAATGGTGCTCAGCCTTGCTAGGAAGTCAAGAGAAATTCCATGGGCATCCCTCATGCTTCCCTGAGTGTTGGGAGCAGGGCGTGAGCTGGGGCTGTTCATTCATGTTACCTTCCAGCAGAGCCACACAGTTATAATTACACATTCTGTGTGAGCTGCAGCCTGCCAGCATCCAAAACTCAATCTTTGGCTGTTGGGATATCACCAACACCACGGCTGTGGGGCTGGTAGGTTTGGCTCTGCTGATAAATCTGTCTTACGAGATCCTACAAGGGAGGTTTACTCTTTATATTCAGTACAGTTGTTAAAACCGAGCAGTCTCCTGGAGCTCAAGTGTCCCTTCAGAACGGGGAAGCAGGTCTTTAAATCAGGATTTGCTGCTCTTTTATGGCCCTGCAGTGCGTAGATGCTCTGTCAGGCTGCGGAATACGAGTCGCTGAAATTTGGACTCCAGGAGTGTTTTGCTGAAGCCTTTTTTAAGGAACTGATGTTGTAAATTGTCTTGTCAAGCACGGCGTGTTTAGATTTATGGTGTTAAGAAGCTGAAGCAGCTTTTCCAGTCCAAAAAAAAAAAAAAAAAAAAAAAAAGGGAAAAAGGTGGANAAAAAAAAAAAAGGAGAAATGCTGGAAATAATATTTTCACAAGAAGATGGTTGAAGGTTTTTGCTAAATCTGTCACTGTGAGTGCCTGGGATACAAGAGCTGTGCTGGGCTGGTGGGGAGAGAGGGTGATGGTGATGCCAGTCTGAAAAGTCTATTATTTTGTCAACTTTAAAAAGACCCCAAATGTGGTTGTATTCAGAGCAGCATCATCTGATGGCTTGGACAGAATCCTTGCAGGAATTGTGACCTGTGCATCCAGAGGAGGTTTGACAGCTGGAATTGCGGTCAAGGGTATTCCTGCTTTTAGAGCAAGGAATCTCCCCCCTGATGACCTTAATGCCTCCCTGAGCAGCACTGCTCTTGCCACAAGGGTGACTCTGGGGCTCAGCCGTGCCGTTGTGTCTGTGATTCCTGACCTGCTCCCTCTGGGGCTGGTTGCCCACCCTGGGCAGTGTCTCTGCCTTGCCTCACGGCTCAGGGCTTGCATGGAGCGTGTCCCTGGGAAAAGGGGTTCTGCTGACCCGTGACATGAGCTCTCCTCTGGCTGGGTGGGTGCTTTAGTCCTCCTTGGGATATTTTGGGGTACTTGCCGTGACCTGGCCAGGACTCTCTGCAAGGCTGCCAGTGCCCTTCTGTGGCAGTGGACAAACAATATCAGAAATGGAAAAAGTCTTGTGAGAAATGGGCTGGTGAAGAAGGAAGAAAAGCTAACCTAAATACCTTAAAAACTGAAGCTGTTTCTATTGTTTAAGATAGAGTTTCTGTGTTTTTTCCCTGAGTCACTGTGTCTTCTTCCCAAAATCCCTTGAGAAAACCCTTATCTCCCTAGCTAGGTCTGAAAGAATGTATCCTTGAAGTGTGTTTAAAGTTGCCTATTGGCCCTTAGTTAACCCTTTCCTATTGGTTGTTATTCCTGGTTTTCTATTGGATCTTTTACGATCCATCGAGAAGTTATAAATCCCTCTGCCCATATAACAAACTCTCTCTCTGCTCCCTCTCCGGTGGTCTCTGCGTGTCACTCTATGGGGCACCCTGGGGGCTCCCTGGGGGGAACTACGGGGGGAGGGCAACTCCCTGCAATGTAAAGGAGAGACAACCTCCCATCATCGGGACGTGAACCCCCCATAAATCAGCCCTCGTTCCCTTCCTGCCTCCCCTGCGTGGCTCTAATTTGGTATCTCTGAAGGCGAATCCCATTAAGTTGCTCCCTCGCAAAGCTAAAAAATCTCGGCGGCTCCTCTGCCTCCAGCTCTGTGTTGTCCGTGGCCATGTTTGAGCTCCCCCAGCTCCCTGCAGCCCTCCCGGGTGCTCCTGACGTGCAGGGCTGGGATTACAGCGGGAAGGGGGGACTCAGGAATTCTCCTGGGGTCACCTTATGCCATGGCTGAGCTGCGAGAGGTGAATAAGCCGAGAGGTGAATAAGCAGATCCCGCGGACCACGAGGGTTCTGAAGGGCACCTCTGCTTTTCCCTGTGTGCGTACAGAGGAGGTTGTTGGCTCCGGGCTGGGTCAGGTGCCTGCCTCGTGTGTGGGTGCTGATTGATGGGAATTGATTTCCTGTGCAGATTGGTAACGCAAGAGATACTCATGGACACTACGAACTGGCCAATATGGTCAAGGTAATGCCGTTTATTGTTGTGAAAACACCCTTTAAATAACCCAGAGAGCTCACACACTGCACACACACTGCAAACCACCCCGTGACTGGTTAATGCGAATAACACACAACTCTATTGGTGTAAAATAAAGTCCTGGTGATCTCTCTCCGTGGCCGATGTTTTTCAATCTTCTGCTGCAGCTTCTCTAAGTTTACATTCTTCTCCCTGTTGATCTCCACAGTGGCTTCTTAAAAGTAGCTTTTCCCTGCAGTCTTAAAGGCCTCGCAGCATCACTGCATCTAAAGTTCTAGGGTCGCTCATATGTCCATTTTCTGCAAGAAATTTCCCAACAGATTGGCACGGGAAGGGAGCTCAGAGGGCAAAATCCCGGTTTCCTTGGGCAGGAGAGCAGGGCTGTGCAGAGCGGCTATGGCTGATTTAGTGCAGTCACCTTGGGGACCTTCATTGTGTGTTGAAGAGGAAATTATTTTAGCATCTCTTTCAAGGTGGGAAGGGATCCCTCCTGGGAACTGCAGCAGCATGAAAGAATGACTTGGGAATAAAAATCAGGGCTTGGTTTATTTGGGTCCGATTTATTCCCTGCAAACAAGTGTAACCACGCTGTGCACTGGGCAGCTTGACCTGTGGTGCTGAGAGACACGAACCATAAATCTTTAGGAGGCTCCAGGAGGTTCTCGTGTCTGCAAGTGGAGCTTGGATGTGGCCCTGGGACAAATCTGTCCTGCAGTGTCAGGGCTGAGCAGGTCAGAGATGTCTCTGGGGTGCTGTAGTTAGGCTTGGGGGTTTGTGGTTTTTTCTTCATGCTCAGCCAGAGTGGCTTCTTTCTGCCTACAAGGAAGCCCAGGAATAAGGTTGGCAGAGGGTATCTCTGGATTGCTGCCTCTCCTTCCCTGGGAGGGACTGCATCTCCATCCCACTAAGGACTCAGTGGCTGACACTTTCTGAGAGCAGCTCTGTGCTGTTCCTGTAAAACCTCCCTCAAGAGACCTGCAGGCTCCTGTGCTGTGGTTTTCTTATGGAGTTACAGAGTCATTTATGTTGGAAAAGCCCTCTGAGATCATCGAGGTCAACTATTAACCCACCACCGCCAAGGCCACCACTAACCCATGTCCCCAAGTGCCACATCTACACACTTGTTTAACAATTCCAGGGATGGGGACTCCACCAGTGCCCTGGGCAGTCTGTTCCAAGTTCTTCCTGATAGCCCACCTGAAAGTGGCACTAATTGAGGCCATTTCCCCTTATCCTAATGCTTCTTATCTGGGAGCAGAGCTCAACTCCCCCCTCCTGTCAGGGAGTTGCAGAGCCAGAAGGTCCCCCCTGAGCCTCCTTTTCTCCAGGCTGAGCCCCCCCAGCTCCTTCAGCCCCTCCTGCTGCTCCAGCCCCTTCCCAGCTCCGTTCCCTTCCCTGCACACGCTCCAGCCCCTCCATGTCCCTCCTGTGTGAGGGTCCCAGAAGTGCCCCCAGGGCTGGAGGTGCCCCAGCAGTGACTGCACAGGGATGGGCACTGCCCTGGTCCTGCTGCCAGTCCAGGTGCCACTGGCCTTTTGCCCACCTGGGCACACCTGGGGTCATGTCCAGGCTCTACTGACCAACCCCCCCAGGTTCTTTTCCAGCTTTTCAGCCACTCTGGAAGGGAACAAGCTCTGTCTAAACATTGCAGCCTGTCCTTGTTTCTCTGTTTGAGGAGCTTGTCCCACTTTGGTGCCTTGGGTGTGAGTGCTGCCTGTGGGATGTCCCCAGGGTCTCTGCTGGATGAGGGTGCATTGGTGATGTTTTGGGGACTGTCACCGAAAACCAGTAAATAAATTCTCCAACCAGTTTGCTGGGTCAGAAAGCCAAGGTTACTGTATTAGCAGTGCTGGATGCAGGGGGATCATTCCTCAAAGCGTGCATGAGTAGCAACACAACAGACCAGGTTATAGTCATGAGACTAGTACATATTCATCATACTTATATTACATATTCATAAAATTTCCTGAATACATGCATGTATGCAAATTATTTATGTGAACTTATTTGGATATGAGTAGAGATCTTTTGAGGGTCTTTGGTAGTCGTTTGGTATCATCCTGTTCCCAAAAATTCCCTTTTATGGTCCTGGATCTTCTGGTGAATCTCCTTTCCTTGATAGCATCTCAGATATCTGGTCAAGTCATAATGCACTTCTTTAATCGTTCTTTACTCTGACACTCTGTCCATGTTCTCAAAACTAAGGCATCTACTAGTCCATATTAATCACCAGTACAAGTAAATAAGGAAGCACAGTACATATTAATAAGGAAGCCTTAGCTGGCACAAGGCTTACTAGTCCCAGACATAGGGAGCTAACACGAGGCCAGCTGATCTCTGGTATTTCTCCTAAGCGCTGTGTGGCACAACACTAACCATGAACCACAAATATGGGCACCGTACACTGTTGTGCCAAAGTCAGAAGGATTTTCCCACATCTTCCCTGTAGTAGGTTGACCCTGCTGGATTCCGTGGACTCATTAAATCCCTTTCTGCAACTAGGCAGAAGGGAGAGGGGTCATCCACCCACCACCTTTATGGGCAAAAACAGACTCAAAGTGAGATAATACCTAAATTTATTACACACTTTTCCCCCACCCTTCCTTCTGTCCATGGGGATTGCAGTTGGTTGCAGTTGCTGCTCCTTGTGATGTGAGTTCCCCCACCCCTTGGGGTCACTCATCCATGGGGGCAGTAAAGGTTGAGTCCCTGCACCCCAGTGGGCCTCCATGGGTTGCAGGGGGACATCCTGCTTCACCATGGTCTGCAGGGGACCACAGCCGAGTCCATCCCCTGCTCCGTGGGGTCCCTCCCACGGGAGATGGTCTTTAATAGACTTCTCCAATGTGAATTTACCCCTCGGGCAGCAGCTCTTCCATATCTGCTGTCCTGAGGGCCACAGCTCTCGCTGGGGTGAAACCTGCTCCAGTGTGGGTCTGCCCCACCACAGGTCCACAGGTCTCCTGCTCCAGTGTGGGTCTGCCCCACCATGGGTCCACAGGTCTCCTGCTCCAGCGTGGGACTGCCTTTCCATGGATCCACAGGCTCCTGCTCCAGTGTGGGTCTGTGCCACCACGGGTCCACAGGTCTCCTTTCAAGCATCCACATCTCCAGCACAGGCTCCTCCATGGGCTGCAGGGGTTTTAGCTCTGAGTCCTTTCCCTGCTCCATGAGGTGTCTCCTCCTCCCTCACTTCTGCAGCGACCTTTATGTCTGTCTTGTTATCCCATGTTCTCGCTCCCTGGAATTTCTTCTGTGCAACAACTTCCAATTCTTAAATCTGTTATCACAGAGGCGTTACTGTGATCTCTAATTGGCTCGGCCCTGGCCAGGAGCCAGATGTCCCTCCTGGGGCCAAGCGTCATTGGCTCCCATGGAACAGGGGAAGCTTCGAGCAGCTTCCAACAGAAACCACCTCTGCAGCCCCCCCACTGCCCAAATAATTCAGCTACAGGAACCCAGGACATTCCCCCACTGCTGCAAAGAATCCTTCTTAACGCAGTCCGCCTGGTGTGGTAACGGGGGCACTGACGCTTCCTTCTCCCTCTTCCCGTGCAGGACACAGGCAGAGATGGCCCACACGTGCCGCGGGACCATCAACCTGTCCACGGCCCACATCGACACGGAGGACTCGTGCAACATCGTGCTGTCCAACGGGGGCAGGACCTACCACCTGAAGGCCAACTCGGAGGTGGAGCGGCAGCGTTGGGTCACGGCCCTGGAGCTGGCCAAGGCCAAGGCCATCCGCATGCGCAACAACCAGTCAGGTA
Organism: Grallaria varia; assembly: GCA_013396735.1. NCBI lineage: Eukaryota > Metazoa > Chordata > Aves > Passeriformes > Formicariidae > Grallaria > Grallaria varia. The sequence continues at coordinate 33,667 of VWZG01003425.1, read as the reverse complement.
GGGAGCTCCTCTGGGGGCTGGAGCCTTCTCGGGGCCTCCCCAGCTCCCCCGTGCCTGCTAAATCCTGCAGAGCCCATGTGGGGTCGGGTCTCGTACGTGGTGAAGTGGAGCTGATGGTTTCACAGGGACGCAGAGGGTGGGACACAGTGCCGTGGGCACTGCTCGTCATCTCGGCTGGCTGGGCAGCACTGGGAGGTCTTCAGAGCTGTGGTGATGGCTGTCCATTGTGGAGAGGCAGAAAAGTGACCTCGTGATGCTTGTTGTTGAAGGCAGGAGGATGTGCCTTTCTCCTGGAGCCTCCGTGCTGGACAGGGAATGCTGTAAATGCAGAGGGCAGTGGCCCGTGCACCGCGTGGGTGCTGTTCCCACAGCTTAGGGTAGTGTGGCAGATGGCACATGGTTAGTTGAGCTGTCCCTGTGTGTGTCCCTTGCACACCCCGCGCTGTGCTGTGGTGTTAATTGGGGTGTTTGCTGGAGCAGCTTTGGCAGTGCTGCCTTGTGTAGAACTGTGAGAGCCCCGTGCCTGTTTCACAGCCCCTCCCCAGAGGGACATTGTTACTGCTCTGCTGTGTAATGAGTTGGTTAACAAACACAGTATTTTAGACGTATTTCAGTGTTTATAGCTCTTCTGGGTTTATAACTCATTGGGTTTTCTCCTGCAAACCAGCATGGCTTCAAGTTGCAGAAAACAAAGCTCAGGAATGGAGAGGAGAAGCCCAAGGGAGAAGTTAAAGCTCCTTCCAGTGCCTAAAGGGGCTCCAAGAGAGCTGGATGGGGGCTTTGGACAAGAGCCTGGAGTGACAGGAAAAGGGGGAATGGCTTCCCACTGCCAGAGGGCAGGGTTAGATGGGATATTGGGAAGGAATTCTTGGCTGTGAGGGTGGAGGGGCCCTGGCACAGGTTGGGCAGAGAAGCTGTGGCTGCCCCTGGATCCCTGGAGTGTTCAGTCCTGGATGGGGCTTGGAGCAACCTGGGCTAGTGGAAGGTGTGCCTTCAAGGAGTACACAGACAGGACAGCTGGATTGAAATGGTCTTTGAGGTTCCTTCCAACCCAACTCATTCTTTGATTCCATGATTCTGTGAATGTATTCAAAAGCTGACTGTCTGCTCTGTCCTGAAATCCGCTCTCAGATCTTATGCTGGATACTGGCAATCAGCATTTCCTCTGATTTCATCATTTTCTCTTCCACAAGAGCAAAGTGAACACCTGATCTTATAATGCTTTGCTTAAAGTGAAAATGTATCTTCTTAAAATGCCCTGAATATTTCAGAGAAGAGGTGTGTGAAGGTGAGACCAGGGACCGCCGTGGTGAGGGGTTTGTGGTGGATCCCGTGGTCACTTTGGTCAGTGCCCATCCCACCTCAGTGTCCTGGCTCAGGTTTGGGCTCTGGGACACCTGCAGGTGATGCAGAAAACATTCCTGCAGAGGCCCAATGTGCAGCTCAGCTTTCAGAGTGTCCTGGGTTCCTGTAGCTGAATTATTTTGGTAGTGGGGGGGCTGCAGAGGTGGCTTCTGTTTGAAGCTGCTCAAATCTTCCCCTGTCCCATNCCTGTGGACCCGTGGTGGGGCAGACCCACGCTGGAGCAGGTTTTACCCCAGTGAGAGCTGTGGCCCTCGGGACAGCAGATAAGGAAGAGCTGCCCAAGGGGTGGACTCACATTAGAGAAGTCTATTAAAGACTGTCTCCCGTGGGAGGGACCCCACGGAGCAGGGGATGGACTCAGTTGTGGTCCCCTGTAACCCGTGGTGAAGCAGGATGTCCCCTTGCAACCCATGGAGGCCCATTGGGGTGCAGGGACTCAACCTTTACTACACCCCATGGAGGAGTGACCCCGAGGGGTGGGGAACTCACATTGCAAGCAGCAGCAACTGCAACCAACTACAACCCCCATAGATAGCAGGAGGGGTGGTGGAAAAGTGTGTGTGTGTGGTGTGTGTTTTAAGACTGTTTTTTTCCTCACTATTTAGCGTAGCTTTTATCCTGTTAGTAAAAAATTTAGGTCTTACCTCACTTTGAGTCTGTTTTTGCCCATAAAGGTGGTGGGTGGATGACCCCTCTCCTTTCTGCCTAGTTGCAGAAAGGGATTTAATGAGGCCATGGAGTCTGGCCAGGGTCAACCCACTACACAGAGTCACCCTGGGGACAAGGCTGGGCTTGGGTCAGTGCCCCAGGAAAAGCCCCAGCTCCCTGTGGGAAGTGCTGCTGCGTGCCCGAGTGGGGCCCAGGGCTGAGTGGAGGCCTTTGGAAACACCCAGTAAAACCAGTGTAACCACGTCTGTGGAAGGCAGTGAGGAAGGATTTTGGCTGGGTAGCAGTGGGATGGTCCTCAGGGGCCAGCTGCTTGTGGCACTGGTGTGACAGATTGGAGGACCAGCACAAGGTGCGACTTGGAGGGGAACAAACCCTCGTCTGATGTGGCTTCTGTGTAATTAATGGTCACAAAAGGTCAGGCAGAAGTTGATTCATGTGTGAGACACTTACCTGTTTGCCAGGATTGTTGAGGCATGATGTGTATGGGACACTGGCATCCATGGATTTAATTACATGAGGCCTTCCAGTGCCTGAAGGGGCTCCAGGAGAGTTGGAGAGGGGCTTTGGAGAAGGGCCTGGAGTGACAGGACACAGGGAATGGCTTCCCACTGCCAGAGGGCAGGCATGGATGGGATATTGGGAAGGAATTGTTGGCTGTGAGGGTAGAGGGGCCCTGGCACAGGTTGGGCAGAGAAGCTGTGGCTGCCCCTGGATCCCTGGAAGTGTCCAAGGCCAGGTTGGACGGGGCTTGGAGCAACCTGTGCTGGTGGAAAGTGTCCCTGCCCATAGCAGGAGGTGGGACTCGCTGGTGTTTAACATCCCTTCTGAGACAAACAATTCCCTGATTCCCTGATTTGAAGTATTGTGAACTCTCTGCTCCTAAAAATTCCAGCTTTGGAATATGCAGATACTGACGGAGAGCACAGCTGACCAGGGAGAAGGTCTCACCTGAGGGGGCAGAGGGGCAGAATCCCCCCCCTGCCCTGCTGCCCACGCTGTGGGACCAGCCCAGGGCATGGGGGGCTCTGGGGGCTTGTCCAGCCTCTCACCCTCCAGCACCCCAAAGTCCTTCTCCCCAAGGGAAGGTTGCTCTCAGTGCACTCTCCACCCAGCCTGGATTTGTGCTTGGAATTGCCCTGATCCAGGTGCAGCACCTTGTGTTTGGACTTTCTGAGCCTCAGGAGGTTCTCATGGGCACGCTTGTTTATCCAGGCAGAGCGTGACACTGTGCTGGTCCCGGCTGCAGTGAGCTGGCTGTGAAGGCTCTTGGTCCATGAACATGCATGGTGGGATGTGCGTGTGGTGAAGGATCTCATGGAGAGGTGGGTGTGTGTGGCTTCACCTTCCCCTTTTAGGGGCTGCAGCCCAGCCTGGGGCCGTGGTGGCCCAACAGCCACACAGCCCCAGAGCCAGGCACAGCTCTCCTGGTTTGTGCCTTCCCATAGAAACAGCCGGGGCAGGGACTGGCTGTGCTGCCTCCCAGCCCTGCTGACTCAGCTGTGTTCCAGCCCAGGGAGCTCAGGGGACATCAAACCCACTGCACGCTGCTGTTCCAGGCTTTTCTGGGCTGCTCCGAGGGGATGGGACACCCTGTGAACAGGTGCTGAACCCCTCGTGCTGTGGAGTTAGAGCTGAGGACATCACTGCCTTCCTTGATGCTTTAACGTGCACCTGGCTGACGGTGTTCTGTCTCAATTAGAGATCTTTTAATTAAGGTAAAGAGTTTGCGTGTTGGGTTTGACTGTTTTACTTGAATCAATATAAAATTCCTCGTGTTGTATCCCTGTGAGTGCTGGGGGAGCACAGGGAGGGCATTTACAGAAGGAAGGATATTGTGAGGGAAACTCCTGGACACCACAAACTGACCAATATGATCTAGGTAATGCTGTTTATTGTTGTGAAAACACCCCTTAAATAACCCAGAATGCTCACACACTGCACACACACTGCAAACCACCCTGTGACTGGTTAATGCCAATAACACACAACACTATTGGTGTAAAATAAAGTCCTGGTGATCTCTCTCCGTGGCCGATGTTTTTCAATCTTCTGCTGCAGCTTCTCTAAGTTTACATTCTTCTCCCTGTTGATCTCCACAGTGGCTTCTTAAAAGTAGCTTTTCACTGCAGTCTTAAAGGCCTGGCAGCAGAACTGCATCTAAAGTTCCAGGGTCGCTCACATGTCCATTTTCTGCAAGAAATTTCCCAACAGAAGGAGGAGACTGGATTTTCTGTAGAAGTCCTCAGGTCCTTCAGGTCTGCTCACGTCTGAGTTGGCTCCTCTTATCCTGAGTGATCCCCCAAACCCACGTGTTTCCCAGGGCTGCCCTGCAGAGCCCAGAGGGGCTCCAGTGGGCACAAAGGGTGGTGAGGAGCCATATGGGTTTGTGCTGCTAAGGAGCACCATCAGTGGCTCTGAGAAAGGATTGCAGAGGGCAGGTGAGGAGGACTGAGGAGCAGGTTTGTGTCTCACACTGCCTGTTCTTCTGGGAAGGGACACAAGGAGCATCATTATGGCCATCTCTGCTCACAGGCACTGCCTGTTGCCTGTGGCCAGGGCCTGCCCACCCTCACAGGGAGGAATGGCACAGGCTTCAGCTCTGCCAGGGGAAATTTAAGTTGGATATTGGAAAAAAATTCTTTACAGAGAGAGTGATCAGGCATTGGAATGGCCTGCCCAGAGAGGGGGGGGATTCACCGTCCCTGGAGGTTTTTAAACTGAGATTGGACGTGGCACTGAGTGCCATGATCTGGTAAACAGACTGGAGGTGGACCAAGGGTTGGACTTGATGATCTCAGAGGTCTTTTCCAACCCAATCAATTCTATGATTCTATGAATTCCTTCCCAATATCCCATCTATTCCTGCCCTCTGGCAGTGGGAAGCCATTCCCTGTGTCCTGTTTAAACTGAGAGGTTTTTAAACTGAGATTGGACGTGGCACTGAGTGCCTTGATCTGGTAAATGGACTGGAGGTGGACCAAGGGTTGGACTTGATGATCTCAGAGGTCTTTTCCAACCCAATCAATTCTATGATTCTATGAATTCCTTCCCAATATCCCATCTAACCCTGCCCTCTGTCAGTGGGAAGCCATTCCCTGTGTCCTGTCCCTCCATCCCTTGTCCCCAGTCCCTCTCTAGCTCTTCTGGAGCCCCTTTAGGCTCTGCAAGGGGCTCTCAGGTGTCCCTGGAGCCTTCTCTTCTCCAGGTGAACCCCCCCAGCTGTCCCAGCCTGGCTCTAGAGCAGAGGGGCTCCAGCCCTGAAGCATCTCTGTGGCCTCCTCTGGGCTCTCCAGCAGCTCCACGTCCTCCCTGTGCTGTCCCCAGGGCTGGAGGCAGCTCTGCAGGTGGGGTCTCACCTGAGGGGGCAGAGGGGCAGAATCCCCCCCTCCCCTGCTGCCCATGCTGGGGGACCAGCCCAGGGCATGGGGGTCTCGGGGGGCAGGGACTTGTCCAGCCCCTCACCCTCCAGCACCCCAAAGTCCTTTTCCCCAAGGGAAGGTTGCTCTGAGTCCACTCTCCACCCAGCCTGGATTTGTGCTTGGAATTGCCCTGATCCAGGTGCAGCACCTTGTGTTTGGACTTTTTGAGCCTCAGGAGGTTCTCCTGGCCCTCTCCCCCAGCTCATCCATCCCCAGGGCTGTCCCCAACCATGTTGGCTGCACTGCTGGGCTTTGTGTCACCCACGGAGCTGCTGGAGCGTCATCCGGGATCCTCCATGGGTTTGTGTCTGCAGGACTCAGTGCTCCCTCACTGCCTTCAGGCTGTTTGAGATCCCATGAGTGTAGGACTGGTAAACTGGTATAATTCAGCACATATATTGGCTACTGGAGACCGTTTTGGGGTGGATGAAGTGTCTCTGGAAGTGTTTTTAACTCACTTGCTGGCTGGAGCTGTGCCCCCACCAGGGCCATTTCACAGGTCTAATTTTCATGTCTATTTTTAAGAAGCAGCAAGACCTGTCCCCAAAGCAATGAGATGGGAGACTTTGCTGTTCCCTCTGCAGTGTGGCAGGAGGAGCTCTGGTTTTTCCTCTGCCCAGTGTGGAGCTTGGACTGTTCTGGTATGGAGCTGTGACCTGGGCCATCAGTACTGAGACGTGATCTGGGCTCAGTGTCCTCATCCTGCTTCCCAGGGAGAAAGTGCCTGGGGATCCCGGGTGGATTAGTGGCAGAAAGTGAGAGTAGAGCTGAGCTGCTGGCTGAGCTCTCTGCTCAGTTACCACGTGTGCTTAATTCCTCTGAAATCCAGGAGCAGTGTCACGGCAGGGCCGGAGGGTCCCACACCCACCCGGCTGGACAGGTCACTTGCAGCCTCTGCTCAGCCAAACCTGGCATTCCTGTCTCTGCTTGGGATTACAGAGTGTTGGTAAAGTTGTAGTAAACTTGTTCTGCCCACATGGTTCCCAACTCCATCACCTGCTTTCATCAGTGCTGGGTATGACCCTGTGCCGTTCTCTGTCCTGAAAATCAAATTTCTTTGCTCACCTTCTGTATTTTCTGATGGTAGTTGGTAGAATTTAAGGAAAAAATATAAAAATGTATATAAATATATCCTTTTTTTTTAGTGCAACATCACGAGATACAAGAATTATATGAGTGGTGAATATATGAGGATTGTTTTCTTGGCCCTGGGATGAGGGGGTCTTTGGATGAGTGTGCAAGAGGAGGGTGGGATTCTCTCCCTGGTATTTTAAATGGTAGAAAAACTCCCCAAAATGAGCTTGGGCTGCTTGGTGGGGGAGTTGGTGACTCCTTTGACCTCCTGCTTGGGGATTCCTGGGAGGAAGGAGGGTGAAAGTCACGCTGTGATTCAGGTGGTCCCCTGATCTGGAGCAGATTTCAGGCTGGTTTTGGTGTTCATGGAACTAAAATCCAGGGGTTTATTGGCAAGGTCAGTGCTGGTATCTGTGCCAGCACCAACTCACCTGCCAGCCACCTTCAGAGGCTTCTAGTTCCTTTGTCTGGGGCTAAAGTCAGTGCAGCAAAAAAACTTGGGATTTGATAAGAAAAGTGGCAAAGATGGAATATAGGTTTGCTCCAAGTGCAGCTGTGTCCCTGTAGAGGCCCTGGCTCAGAGGGTTTTCAGCAGAACTTAAAAAAACCAAAATCAAACCTAAAAACCAAACAGGCACAAGATTAACCAGGTAAATAAAACCTCCTCCACCAAGGGAAGGGGGATCGTGGAAAGTAAATTTTCCATCTGGAAGGTGCCACGAGGAAATTGGTCAATGCTGCAGGAAATGTGCTGGAGCACAAATCGGCGGAGGAGCTGCTGAGGGAGCTGGGGGGGCTCAGGGGGGACCTTCTGGCTCTGCAACTCCCTGCCAGGAGGGGGGAGCTGGGGCAGGTCGGGCTCTGCTCCAGGGAACAGGGACAGGAGGAGATGGAACAGCCTCAGGATGTGCCAGGAGAGGGTCAGGTTGGATATTGGGGGTAATTTCTTCCTGGAAAGGAGTCGTCAGACGTTGGCACAGGCTGCCCAGGGCAGTGGAGGAGTCCCCATCCCTGGAAGTGTTCAAAAATCATGTGGATGTGGCAGCTGGGGAAGACACGGGTTTGTGTGAACATGGTGGTGATGGGTTGATGGTCGGACTTGATGATCTTAAAGGTGTCTTCCAACCTGAATGATTCTGTGACTGAGTCTGTGAAAGGCTGGGGACAAGTGCCTATAACAAGATGAGGGAGGAAATTATCAGGTCATAGGTTTAAATGGAGCAGGAATAATTACTATTTTGTACAACACCCAATTAAATGGTGGCACTTGCTGCAGGGAGCCAGAAAATCCAGAGAGACTCAACAGGTTTGGGTACAATTTCATCCCTTTGGGATACAAGCTCTAACTCTCTGTGCACAGAATGTGGCCCAGGAGGTCCTTAGGCAGCACAGCACTGGAGTTGAAGGAGCAGTGCCCAGAGGAACCACTGTCTGTGCCCTGTCCCATTATCCTGTTCCCAGAATACTAGTTACAGTTTACTTGCCAGGGAAGGGATGGAATTGCTGGAGTGTTTGGGCTGACCTTGTTCAACCATCCTGGGGAGGATTCAGTTTGAAACCAGCACCTTGTGGTGCAGGTCTGGGATTTGGGATAATGGTGTTTGACTGCTCAGGTTGTCTGGTTATTCTTCCTGCCTTAGTCCATTATTTCCTCCTGGCAAACAGGGAGTGATTCAGGCAGGACTTTTTGGACTGCAGGAGAGCAGGAGGTCTGAGCAGTGCTGGGGAAGGGAGGAGGGTGGGTTAAGGTGGTGATGCCTTCTGCCCTGGTCGTGGGGTGAGTTTCTGCCCCGTCAGAGTGGGGAGGGAGAATCCAGCTGTGGAGAGAAACACCAGAGCTGTAGGGATCCCACCACAGGGTGGGCGAGACCCACGGGGCAGCTCAAGCCAGCAGGTGGTTCTCCTTCAGCATCCTGGATCCAGCCCTTACAACGGCATTGAAAAATACCCATAATGAATTACTCCTCGGCTTTCTCTTTAATCTCTCCAGTGATAATGTCAGTTCTGTTGCTCGGTTTAACTTGGCTGGTTTTTGTCCTTTTTCCAAGTCAGGGGTTTGTTTGCAAAAGCTGTTTTGCCTTGGGGCTGTGACACTGCAGAGCATCTGCCACCTTCCCTGCCCTGCTCCTCAATTATCCCCTTGTTGCTCCTCCCTGCCCTCCCAGAAGCTCCTGGCCAGGTGGCCTTGGCCTGTGCCTCTGCTTTGGCTGCGGCAGGAGGGGACAATCCCTGTCATTGTCCTTGTGCCCTCAACTGCAGCTCATCTCTGGCTGTAACAGTCCTGCTATTTCCAGCTCTCTGGACAAAAGCGTTCCCTTTTCCCCTCCTCCTGTGAGTTCTTCCAGCCTTTGGAGCTGTTTTCCCTCTGCTGGAGGGCTTGTGTCTGGAAGCTCTGGCTGCCAGTGCTGTCACCTTGCTCTTCTAATTGCCCCTTTATCCTTGGAGTCTTGATTTTCCCAGGATAGATGGCTGCTGTTAACTATGCCAGGAGCTGCTGCCATGGGAAATAGAATTGACAGTGCTGCTGAGATGGAGCCGTTTACTTGGATTTCCCATTCCTGCTGATTCTTGTCTCCTCTCAGTACCTTCTGTGCTGACTTGTGTTCCCTCCTGCAGCTGGCAGGATGCTCTGCCCCTCCAGTCTCCCTGTCCTGTTGGATCAGGATGGGTTGCTCCATCTCAGACACCACTAGTGAGCTGCAGCCAACACTTCAGCTCCTCCTGGCTGACTAAGGGCAGGAAGGCTCTGCAGAGGGGTCTGGACAGGCTGGATCCATGGGCTGAGGCCAGTGGGGTGAGGGACAACAAGGGCGAGTTTTAGGTCACTGCAACCCTGTGGAATGCCCCAGGCTGGGGACACTGTCTGGAAAGCTTGAAAAGACCCTGGGGGTTCTGGTTGGGAGCAGCTGGACATGAGTCCAGGTGTGCCAAGGTGGCCAAGAGGCCAATGGCCCCCGGGCTGTGCCAGCCATGGTGTGGCAGCAGGACCAGGGCAGTGCCCGTCCCTGGCACAGGGCAGTTCTGGGCCTCTCAGACAGGAGGGACATTGAGGGGCTGGAGTGTGTTTGGGAAGGGGCTGGAGCAGCAGGAAGGGCTGAGGGAGCTGGGTGGGCTCATCCTGGAGAAAAGGAGGCTCAGGGGGGACCTTCTGGCTCTGCAACTCCCTGCCAGGAGGGGGAACCCGGGGGGAAAGACGGCCTCAAATTGTGCCAGGGGAGTTTCAGGTTGGATATTGGGAAAATTCCTTTATGGAAAAAAGTGGTCGAGTGCCAGGGGAATCGCGGGTGATGGAGCAATTGGCAAGAGTCCTAATCATGGAGGTTTTAGGTCCAGATAGTTAAAGTAAGTGTCTGAACATGTCTGGCATTAGAAATTCTAGTGGCGCAAAGAAAAAAAAGAGGTTTCCTATTTTTGTTGCTTTTAAAGTGTGTCTGTTCAGCCGGGGAATTTTTCCTCCACTCGGGAAGTCTGCAGGCCTAGAGCTGGCAGGGGCAGGGGAGCCACTGCTTGATCAGGTTGTCTGAGCATCTGATCCTGATGGATGAATATCCAGCTGAAATGGGCTGGGAACATCCAGGATGCACCAGGAGTGGAGTGACTGAACGAGGGAGAATGGCTTTAAACTGAGAGTAGGTTTAGATGGGATGTTGGGGAGAAATCCTTCCCTGGGAGGGTGGGCAGGCCCTGGCACAGGTTGGGCAGAGAAGCTGTGGCTGCCCCTGGATCCCTGGGAGTGTCCAAGGCCAGGTTGGAACAACGTGGGCTAGTGGAAGGTGTTCCTGCCCTTGGCAGGGGGTGGGACTGGCTGGTGTTTAAGGTCCCTTCCAACCCAAACCAGTGTAGGGTTCTCTTGTCTACAGTCTCCAGCTGCTCCTTTCCCCTGGCTGCTGCCTGGCAGTGCAAACACACCGAGGATGAGCGGAATCTTGAGGATTTTCCATTCCACAACGCAGGCACGACTTCCCCCCTCCCCCTCGGCTCCCCTCTTGTGTTTTTTCCTGATCTGTTTTTCATTCCCCTGCTGTTTGTTTGCTCTGCCCTTCCGGGTGAGCGTGGCGTGACCGCCGGGCTGCGCTTCCCTCCTGGCCGTGGTGCCGATGCTCGCCCTGTTTCCCAGGTACAGCCCCGTGTTCTCTGTCCCTCTTTGGTGGATGTAAATCCCTGATAATCGTTCCCAGCGAAGGGACACAGAAAATGGTGCTTACATAACAGCGATGAATTAAACATTCCGGCCGTATGTAGGCCATTGCCGCTGCCCCGGCCGTCCTGCGGAGCCCACGGAGGAGCCACGTGGCTGCTCAGCCATCACCCATCGCTGAGAGGTGTCCCTGCTCTAGTGGAAGGTGTCCCTGCCCGTGGCAGGGGGTCAATGAGATCAGCTTTAAGGTTCCTTCCAACCCAAACCGTTCCTTGATTCTGTGACAAGACAAGGGAGGATGGCTTCCCACTGCCAGAGGACAATGTTAGGTGGGATATGGAGGAGGAATTCTGCCCTGGGAGCGCTGGCACAGGTTGGGCAGAGAGGCTGTGACTGCCCCCAGATCTCTGGAAGTGTCCAAGGCCAGGCTGGACAAGGCTTGGAGCAACCGGGGTTAGTGGAAGGTGTCCCTGCCCATGGCAGGGGGTGAAGCTCCATGAGCTTTAAGGTCCCTTCCAACCCAAACCATTCTGTGATTCTGTGACAAGACAAGGGAGGATGGCTTCCCACTGCCAGAGGACAATGTTAGGTGGGATATGGAGGAGGAATTCTGCCCTGGGAGCGCTGGCACAGGTTGGGCAGAGAGGCTGTGACTGCCCCCAGATCTCTGGAAGTGTCCAAGGCCAGGCTGGACAAGGCTTGGAGCAACCGGGGTTAGTGGAAGGTGTCCCTGCCCATGGCAGGGGGTGAAGCTCCATGAGCTTTAAGGTCCCTTCCAACCCAAACCATTCTGTGATTCTGTGACAAGACAAGGGAGGATGGCTTCCCACTGCCAGAGGACAATGTTAGGTGGGATATGGAGGAGGAATTCTGCCCTGGGAGCGCTGGCACAGGTTGGGCAGAGAGGCTGTGACTGCCCCCAGATCTCTGGAAGTGTCCAAGGCCAGGCTGGACAAGGCTTGGAGCAACCTGGGCTAGTGGAAGGTGTCCCTGCCCATGGCAGGGGGTGGAACTCCATGAGCTTTAATATCCCTTCCAACCCAAACCATTCCTTGATTCTGTGACAAGACAAGGGAGGATGGCTTCCCACTGCCAGAGGACATCATTAGGTGGGATATGGAGAAGGAATTCTCCCCTGTGGAAGGTGGGCAGGCCCTGGCACAGGTTGGGCAGAGAGGCTGTGACTGCCCCCAGATCTCTGGAAGTGTCCAAGGCCAGGCTGGACAAGGCTTCGAGCAACCTGGGCTAGTGGAAGGTGTCCCTGCCCATGGCAGGGGGGGGAATGAGAGGGGCTTTAAGGTCCCTTCCGACTCAAACCGTCCATGATTCTGTGATTCCAAAGCGGGTTGGGAAGTGATGCCACAGCACCTGGAGCTCTCCAGAGCTGCTGCAGGACATGCATTTCCACCTGCCCCACTGCCCCAGTCCATCCCCACTGCCTGCCCTGCCATGTGCCACTGCCCAGGGCTCAGAAGGACGAGGGAACTCCACTCTCCCAGCAATCAGCCTGTGCTTTTACCTTCTTGGCAGGGTCTGGGGCTCCTGAAGTCCATCAGGAGGAGGTGGCATTCCACAGGCTGTGTGTGGTGAGCCAGGGCTGGCCTGGACGGTTCCTCCTTGGGGCTCTTTGGGCTCCTGTGTACTCGGCGTTCCCGCTGAGGCTGCTTTAATAACCTCCTGGAAATAAATAATGGAATGTGACAGAGCAGAGGAGTGGTGGGGGCGGGGGGTTGGGAAGGGCTGGCCCAGCAGGAGCAGAGCAGGGGTGGGCAGGAGGCTCCGTGCCCACACTGGAGCTCGGGAAGATGCTCTTGCTGGAGGAGGAGGGTGGGATGTGCAACACGTGGATGCTGGAGGAGGTTTAGGTTGGATATTAGGGAAAATTCCTCTGTGGAAAGGGTTGTGCAGTCCTGGCACAGACTGTCCAGGGCAGTGGTGGTGTCCCCATCCCTTGGGGACGTGGTTGGTGGTGGTTTTGGCAGTGCTGGACTCGATGGTCTCAGAGGGCTTTTACAACCTGAGTGATTTCACAATTCTCTGAATTTTGCTGGCACAGCAGGCGCCTTCTTGGCTCACCAGGGTGACCTGGGAGAGAACTGCAGTGAAGCAAAAGGGGTTTTTTTGGCTTAGCTGATGCAGAAGGAGTTTGGTGCAGGTACCCAGGGAAGAGAAATCTTCTTGGTCCTTACCCAGTCCTGCATTGTGGCTGTGAAAGCTGGGAGGTTGGGGAATAACCCAGAAGCTAAAGTAGCCTTTTGCAGGCATAGGGTTCAGGTCAGTTCATCTCATGGCAAGGTGGAGGGCAAATGTTTCACCAGCAAAAATGGGAGAGGGATACATGGCTAAGGTGAGGATTGTGTCATCCTTGAGTTGATAAGTACAAGGTGAAATGGTGGCAGAATGCTCACTGCTGTGCCATGTTTGTAGGTACAACAGATCTGTTCTTGCTTTTAGAAGTGCTGTGTTTTGTTATTCGTTTGTTTTCCTCCTGCGCCCATCTTCTGTGTTTCTTTAAAATCTGTTTTTTCCTCATCTCATTATTTATAGCCCTCTCACCCCACGTTCTGGACAAACATTGTGCATGAGTGCATGGCTTAAGTAAGGAGATTTCCATCATTCCATGTTTTCCAGCTGTGTTTAAATCAGTGTTTCCTTTTTCTGATGCTCAATGGGCCTTTTTTTGTTGCTTCCATTTGATCTCCTCCCTTCCACACATCTATTTGACAAAAGAATTTCCCACGGTCACTTGGCAAGTCTGCAAAGCCAAAGTCAATGACACCTGGGCAGCTGTTCACATATGATTAATTAACTCATGGCTAATTATTGCCCATGGGGAATTACAAGTGGCACTTTGTGAATTGGCCAGGGATTTAAACAGCTTTTGCATGGTCATAGAATCATGGAATGGTTTGGGTTGGAAGGGATAATAAAGCTCACCTTGTTCCCTGCCCTGCCATGGGCAGGGACACCTTCCACCAGCCCAGGTTGCTCCAAGCCCTGTCCAACCTGGCCTTGGACACTTCTGATTCCGAAAAACCTCAGCATGAAAGGAACTGCTGAGAGAATTTTGTATTTTTTAGCAGCAAGGTATTTATTGACAGGCTGGAGGCAAAGCCAGTTGGCACTGGACAAACTTGCCCAACGGCATCAGTGAAAGCAAAGTGATTTATACAGTCTGCACACGTGATTACATCATCTTAACATGCATATNTCTTAAAATGCATATTCATACAATTACAACATCTAATCATCATATTCATAACAGGTGGAGTTAAGGTGGTGCCTGGGGTGGAATCTTCTTACATCGTTTTTCGGCAGGGCTTTTTGGGTGGTCGTTCCAGCCTTTGGCCTCATCTCAAGGGTCTTTGGCCCTTCTTCTTCGCCATGACCCTTCTACTTTCCATTGTCAGTGACCTGCTAACTGAAGCTTGCAAAAACCCCTTGGCTCTAGGCCCTTGTTGCCTATTGAGATGTCTGCCTAGTCTTGATTTACGGCCTACTGCCATTCTTGTAGCTTTTAGATTTCTTTGGTGCAGCCCACAGAACAGAATGAGTTGTTTTAATCTTTGGGCAGCCCAGGTAGACCAGACCAAGGTCCCTCAGTTAACTCTTTTTAAGCCTTAGTCTCGTTTCACTTCCAGGGATCCAGGGGCAGCCACGGCTTCTCTGCCCAACCTGTGCCAGGGCCTCAGCCATCCCAGGGCCTCCACCTGTGTCTGGGTGTCCAAGGTGTGAGGTTCCAGCCTCTGGATCAGCTGCTCTCTGATGCTGAGCCCAGCCCGGGGCTGCCCAGGACAGCTGGTGGCAGTAGGTGGCACCTGTGGCCCAGGGCAGCATCACCCCCAGCGAGGGCAGGAGGAGGCCAAGCCCCTCCAACTGTCTCTTTTCCCCTGGGGACAGTTCCTTCTCCTTCCCCACCATTCCCTGGTGCCACCCAGCCATCGCAGTGACAGCCCTGGGAAATGCCAGCAGAGGCTTTATCGGGTGTGACAAGGGTTGGGATGTGCCCCCTGTCCTCCCTTGGGAGCAGCCTGCTCCTCATCAGACAAGTGCAGGAACTGGGGGGGTCACCCCATCCCATCCATCCCTCTTGGCTGCTCCCAACCTTACAAATCCATGTCCATGAACCAGCCACAGGCACAAGATCCATCTGCTCTCCATCGATCCGGAGCAGGCAGAGCATCCCAGTTCCCAGTGCCTGGTTTGGTGCTCAACGGGAAGGGACCTTCTGCCCTGACATTCATCCCAACTCTGGTTCGGAGTTACCAAAATGACAAACCCAGTTCATCTTAGCAAGTGCAGCAGAGAAGGAGTGACATGGATCATCCTTCCCACTTCTGCACCCATACGGGAATTCTGAGATCCCAGGGAATTCAGAGATCCCAGGGAATTCACACCAACAGCTGGCCAGCAGCCAGGAGGGACTCGCCCTTGGTGACAAGGCTGGGGGGTTTGAGCAAAGAAAAGACTTTCAAAGACCACGGAGTTGTTTTTTTTTCACAACAGGCAGAGAATGTGGTTTCCTTAAGTACCAGTGACACGCCAGGTTTGGTTCTGGAAGACTTAAATTGCTTTCAAAAATATTTGTGCTAAAAATAACACCGAAGCTTTCAAACGCTCCTGGTGCTCTCTAAAATGGGAGCACGCATCAGATTTCCATGCTGGAGAATCTTATTCCCAAACTAAGAATCCTGGGCTTCGGGAAAAATGGCACGTGAAAAGGGACTGGACAAACAGATAAAGCAAAACTTTATCCAGTGGAAGAACCAAAGGATAGGACTGCCTGAAGGGAGCCTACAAGGACAATGGAGAGGGACTTGGGACAAGGCATGGAGGGACAGGACACAGGGAATGGCTTCCCAATGGGATATTGGGAAATAATTGTTCCCTTTGAGGGTGGGCAGGCCCTGGCACAGGTTGGGCAGAGAAGCTGTGACTGCCCCATCCCTGGAAGTGTCCAAGGCCAGGTTGGACGGGGCTTGGAGCAACCTGGGCTGGTGGAAGGTGTCCCTGCCCATGGCAGGGAGTGGGACTGGATGGGCTTTAATGTCCCTTCCCACCCAAACCATTCCATGGTTCCATGACTCTGTTCATGCCCAGTTCCATCATGGTGTCTTCCCAGAGTGGTTTGGTGGGGAGGGTTCCTCGTGGAGATGCTGGAACAAGGAGCTGTGGGTGCAGGAAGGTGGCAGAGCCCTGCAGCCAAGTCCTGGCACATTCTGCCTCTCCTGCCTTGAACTCTTCTCCCTTAGTGCTGCAAATGCACTCTGGTTACTTTCATTTTTAAGGCAAGTTTCACCTGCACGTCGTTATTAATACCAGATTTAGTAACACAACAGGGATTTTCATACAGTTGGAAGCACCAAGGGGGAGATTTCCAGCTCACATCATTAGTTTGGTGTATTTCAGTGTTATTTTTAGGCATTTAAAATTCCCATGTGCTTTTTTTCTTTACCTGGCACAGAGAAAGGCTGTTGGATTTAGATCAGTTTTGAACTCTGAAAATAATAACAGTTCTTACTAATTAGGAATGAGTCACTGGATGAAAGCTGATCAGTGAGTCTGAAGGCATCTCTTGGGGGCTGGGCTGGAGCAGGAGTGAGGGTGGCAGAGCTGGTGGACACTGAGGAGGGAATGACTGGCAGGAAACCCTCTGTGTGGGGTTTGTGTCTGAAGAAACCCAACAACTTCTGCTCCTGGGCACAGAAAGGAGAACAGGAATTGAGTTTGCAGTGGGGTATGACAGCCCTGTGCAGCCCTCGCACGGCACAGTGAGTCCTGCAGATAAAGGAATTTATCTTTCTTTGGGCTGGATGTGATGGGTTCAGTTGTTAGTCAGAGATCAGGGAATTAGTGAGACGCACAGCTTGAGAAGAATGATGGCACCCGTGTGCCTGTGTGGCCTCATCCCTCTGGGACTTCTCACATCCCTCTGGACAAGGTGGATGGAATAACTGAGTATGCTGCAGTCATGGAACCCCAGAATCACTAAGGCAGAAAAAGCCTGCTCAGATCATCAAGTCGTATCCTCCGTGCCCAACCCCTGGGGGAGCCTGTGATCAGAACTGGGATTTCCTACAGCCACTCGTTTTCCCAGAAAATCAAGGAATGCCAGAATCATTAATGTGGGAAAAGCCCTCTGAGATCATCGAGTCCAACCATTCCTCCAGCACTGCCAAGGCCACCACTGACCCCTGTCCCCAGCTGCCACATCCACAGGGCTTAAATCCCTCCAGGGATCCCTCCAGCACTGTGCCAGTGCTGGACAGCCCTTTCCATAGAGAAATTCATCCCAGTATCCAACCTGCCTGTGGCCCAGCCTGAGGCCGTTCCCTCTCCTCCTGTCCCTGTTCCCTGGAGCAGAGCCCGACCTGCCCCAGCTCCCCCCTCCTGGCAGGGAGTTGCAGAGCCAGAAGGTCCCCCCTGAGCCTCCTTTTCTCCAGGCTGAGCCCCCCCAGCTCCCTCAGCCCCTCCTGCTGCTCCAGCCCCTTCCCAGCTCCGTTCCCTTCCCTGCACACGCTCCAGCCCCTCCATGTCCCTCCTGTGTGAGGGTCCCAGAAGTGTCTCCAGGGCTGGAGGTGCCCCAGCAGTGCCAGCACAGGGGGACAATCCCTGCCCTGGTCCTGCTGCCACACCAGGGCTGGCACAGCCTGGGCACCACTGGCCTCTTGCCCACCTGGGCACACCTGGGGTCATGTCCAGCCACTGTCACAGCACCCCCAGGTTCCTTTCCAGCTGTCACTTGGCGGCCACGTGGTGCTTTGCTCCCTGCTCCCATCCGAGGCCATGCAGCAGGAGCAGGTTGCCCTCTCCTGGCACGTTTCTTCCATGGAATCCTGGCTGAGCTCTGACTCCTGGTGGTGCTGGGCAGGATTTGCACAGCTCTTGCATCAGTGGTGGCCCTGCAGGGGGGTTCTGGGCTCGCTGTGGCCGAGGGTCTTTCACAGAATCACTGATTCATTTGGGTTTGAAAAGACCTCCGAGACCATTGAGTCCAGCTTTTGACCAGTCAGCTCCTTGTGAGCCAGAATTTGCTTCCTGTGGTTGACTTTGTAACCAGCCTTTATAAAGGATGATGTAGGAGAGGGGGATTTATCAGCCAGACCCTGCTTGGACACTCTCTGGTGGGGCAGAGAGTTGGTTCCCCTGGTGGGACTGGTGGGGAAGAGCTGCTGGTCCTCTTGCAGCGTTCCAGGTCCTTCCCAACCCCAGGCAGAGCCCCCAGACTGCTCCTGGCATGTGGTGTCCCTTGGGGACCCCCAGACACTCCCCACCCACATTCCAGGGGGGAAGCAGCTCATCCAGCTGGACTCTGCTGGCATCTTGTGGTGCTTGTGCTCCTGCAGCTCTTCAGCTCCTCTCGGTGCTGGAATCCACCCTCGTAATCCTTTGGGGCATTTCCCTGGATCCAGCCTGGGAAATTTATGATTCTGGTGGAATTCAGCAGCCTTTAAGTTCAAATTGTCACTGCGGGGAGTGAAGGTCAACTTCCAGAGGATGTAATGCCACTTCTATACTGCTCAGCTTCATGTTTTACTTGAATAAAATCTCTGTTGCATAATAAGTTGTAGCCTCTCCCTCTGGCTCTGTTGGCGAGAGGTGGGATGCATGGAATGCTGCTTCTGCTGGGGGTCCATGGAGGGGGGGCTGCTGGGGGGTCCCAGCTCCACTGGGATGAGGACATTGGATACCCCCCCTCCCCAGAAAGGGCCTCTGGGCTCCACCACTGGAATATTTATCCATCAGCATTTAAATATTTATGCCCACGTTTGTATAATGTTTGTCATCGTGGAGTTGAATGAAAGGAAAAGAAGTTGTTGCCTCCCTTCAATGTAGTGGAATTAAATCGCACAAAAAGAAGTGATTTAGCAAAAAAACAAGTTTCTAGAATAGTCAAATATTGAATGTATTCAATAACTATATATTCCAGAGGCTGTACAAATTGTTTAGTCTTCCTGCCAGAGATGGCAGGAGGTGACAGCTGGCCCTGGGGCTGTCCCCTCCCTGCTCTCAGTGTTGCCTGACCACAGACAGGCGGACAAGAGCGGGAAGGACCTGGCCCAGGTGGGTACTGGGGAGGGGAGGTGGGACCCTGAGCTGGTGAGCAGGGTGGACACCCCAGGGGCACACTGGGAAACACATGGCACAAGGTGACAGCTGGCCCTGGGGCTGTCCCCTCCCTGCTCTCAGTGTTGCCTGACCACAGACAGGCGGACAAGAGCGGGAAGGACCTGGCCCAGGTGGGTACTGGGGAGGGGAGGTGGGACCCTGAGCTGGTGAGCAGGGTGGACACCCCAGGGGCACACGGGGACCCTGATGTGACACATGTGGCAGGAAGTGGCTCCTGGAGCTGCTGGAGCTGTGTCCAGGGGAGTCACAGAATCATTTACCTTGGAAAAACCCTCCACTACCCTCGAGTCCATCTGGCCCTCACCTGAAGGGATGTTGTTGTAGTGAAAGGAGGTGGGAACATGCAATGCCTGCAGTCCCTGCAGGTCTCTGCTCTCCTGTCCTGCTCAGGGAGCTCTGCCTGTCCCACCTGGGTCTCCAGGACCACCCTGCCAATGGCTCTGCAGCCTCTCCTGCAGGAGCCCTGTCCTGGGATGAGTGTGAAGCTCTTGGATCCAGCTCCTGGTTTTCCCAGGAGGCTGTGCTGGGACACCAACCTAGTGTGGGGTGCAGAGACACTTCTGCAGGGATGTATGTGCTCTGGAGCCTGCTTTTTTCCATATAAAATGACTTCTTGTGGTACTGTAATAACATTATGTTGGCAGGGATGCTGTTCCTGGAGAGGGATAACTAGTGAGTTTTGACCTCAGTTATTGGATTTGGAGCTCCAACTAAAAATTGAGCTTTAAGTAGTGCTGCCAATTTAAAATGAGTCTCCTCAGGGAGCAGCTCCCCCTCTGGCAGCAACTCATTCATGAGAAACTCAAATATTCATTTACAGCTAAAGCTGGACAAGGGAAGGGAAAACAAAGAGGACTGAAAGCATGACAGGTTGATAAAACACCCAATGACAGGTTGATAAAACAACACCCAATTTATGATTCTCACCCCCAAATGTCCTGGTAGGAGCTTAAATTGCTGACAGAGGTGCTCCAAGGGGAGGGGGAGGTGGTGTGTTTCAGAGCACGGGAGCGCAGTGGTGACACTTCACTCTGAGTGATCCTTCAGTTCCTGACAGGAGGGAGGGTGGAAGGGCTCTGCAGGGCCCTTGGGCACAGGCAGCTGCCACCAGGAGAAGGACCTGGTGGTGTGAGGTGTTCACACAGACTTTGGAGGGCATGGAGGGAATAGAAAAGCTGTTCAGACTTTTAAACAGACTCCTGGATGCTGCAGGAACAGGTTTCCCAGTCATGAGAGTGTCTTCCTCTGCGAAGAGGAGGTTCAGGTTGGACATCAGGAGGAATTCTTTCATGGAAAAGGTTGTCAGGCATCGGAAGGGGCTGCCGAGGGAGGCGGTGGAGTCCTCACCCCTGGAGGTGTTCAGGAAACAACTGGCTATGGCACTGAGTGCTCTGGGCTGGGTGACAGAGTGAGGAGCAGGC
The DNA here is from genome assembly GCA_013396735.1 of Grallaria varia. Taxonomy (NCBI): domain Eukaryota; kingdom Metazoa; phylum Chordata; class Aves; order Passeriformes; family Formicariidae; genus Grallaria; species Grallaria varia. The sequence continues at coordinate 13,451 of VWZG01003425.1, read as the reverse complement.
ACAGGTGGGACTTGGTGGTCTCAGAGATCTTTTCCAGCCTTGGTGATCTCAAAGATCTTTTCCAGCCTCGGAGATCTTTTCCAGCCTTGGTGATCTGGGAGATCTTTTCCAGCCTTGGTGGTCTCGGAGATCTTTTCCAGCCTTGGTAGTCTCGGAGATCTTTTCCAGCCTTGGTGGTCTCGGAGATCTTTTCCAGCCTTGGTGGTCTCAGAGATGTTTGCCAGCGTTGGTGGTCTCAGAGTTCTTTTCCAGCCTTGGTGATCTGGGAGATCTTTTCCAGCCTTGGTGATCTTTTCCAGCCTTGGTGGTCCCGTGGTTGTGGGGAGGTTGGTGGTTCTCTGGGGCCCAGCTGGCCCTGCTGCTGCCGAGGTTCTGAGCTGTGAGCTGCAGCCAGGCTCTGTGCCAGGCAGGGCAATGTTCCTCCTGCCCACAATGGACAGGGTGTCCTCTGTTCCTGGTGGGATTTTCCTCCTGGAGCAGTACAGCTCATTCCCATGGAGAGGGATGGGGCAGGCAGTCCTGCCATCCCAGGGCACCCACTCACCTGGATGCTGCTGCATGGGAAGGGCTGGAAGAGCTCTCCTGCCTAAATCCAACTCTTGCAGGCTGCAGGGAATGGTGGGCTCTGTGGAGAGCAGCTGGATCTGCTTCTCCATGTGTGACTGGCTCTGGAGCCAGAGGGTGTCACTTACAGCCCTTGGGACTCCAGAGGACCACAATTCCATTTTCAGTGGCGCTGCATCTCCCCGACTCAGTTCCCAGCTAAGCCAGCTCTCTTTGCCTTCTCCTGTGGCTCTGTCATTTTCAGGCAGCTCAATGAGTGGCCTCTCTCTTCCCTGGGTGATCCTGGAGACCCTTAACCCTGAGGAGCATTTTCCTGCTCTGTTTTCCTCCTTGGTATCTCGTTAGTAAAAAAAAAAATGTGCCGGCGGTGAATGTGTGGCTTTAAAAAAGGAACTATAAGAGTGAAGTTCCCCCTGGATTTTGCCTCTGCAGCCCCTGGCTGCAGGATGGATGAGCTCCTGGATGAGCTCCTGGATGAAGTTCCTCCAGAGGTCGAGCTGTCCATGAGCAGAACTCTGGATGTGTGATGGAAATGCCATGTATGAGTTCTTCCTCCTGCCTATTTACAGTAAACCAAAGTTATTTTGGTTATTCCATTTATTTCCAACTTGAGGGTGAGTTGTATAATGAAAGAACAATTAATCCAGTATTTCCATAGCACTCAAACCCACGTGGGACTCTGTCACCAGAGTGGGGCCCTGGGGGTTTCTCTCACTGCAGCAGCATTTTTGAGAGGAATAAAATCAATGAAGGCAGGAGCAAAGTGTAAAGAAAAAGCCAATTTTTGGGCAAAGCTGCTGAAGAGCCTTCAGGGAGCTGTTTCACTGGACACAACTTTTCTGTCTGACCTTGGCCCACAGTGACTTCTGGACATCCCTGCTTTGAGACTTGCAGCCTGGAGATGGTGAGACAGGGCTTAAACCACCCTGGACCTGCACGTGGTGTTTCCTGGTGATATCCAGAGGGTGAAATTCTTCTCGGTCAGGAAAGACCACCACAGAGTCATAGAATTGTGGAATGGCCTGGGTTGGAAGGGACATTATTGAAGATCTCATCCCAACCCCCTGCTATGGGCAGGGTCACCTTCCACCAGCCCAGGTTGCTCCAAGCCCTGTCCAACCTGGTCTTGGACACTTCCAGGGATCCAGGGGCAGCCACAGCTTCTCTGCCCAACCTGTGCCAGGGCCTGCCCACCCTCCCAGGGAATAATTCCTTCCCAGTATCCCACCTAACCCTGCCCTCTGGCAGTGGGAAGCCATTCCCCTTGGCCTGTCCCTCCAGTCTCTCTCCATCTTTCTCGTAGGCTCCTTTCAGGTACTGGAAGGCCACAGTTATGTCATCCCAGAGCCTGCTCTCTTCCAGGCTGGGCGATGTTGCCCTGGGGAGCCTTTTCAGTGCCCACCCACCCTCTGGGGGATGAGACTGGGATGAGATGGGGCTGAAGGGAGTTGCTTCCCAAAGGCAGATGCCTGCGGAATGCAGAGATGGAAAACCAAACACAGGAGGAGGGAACACGGAGGAAGGGTTGGGGGTGTTGGTTATTGGGGGGTGTGTGATGCTTTGCCTGTGTTAAAGTGTTTTTAAGAATAAGCCTCTAGTGAAAGTAATTCCTTGCAGGGAGAAGAGGAATGAGAAAGTCTAAAACCCAAAGGAACAAAGGTGCCATTATGTTTTGTTTTTATTCTTTATTTTTTCACCCTGTAGAGAACTCTTCCTTTGATGCAAAGAGCAAGAGAGAAGGTCCAGTTATACCTGCTTGGCTGGAGAAGGTTTAAAATGCTGAATATGTTTTACTTTTGAAACTCTGGAGAGTTTTCTGGCAGTGTAAGCACAGGTAGAATGACTTGCTGGGAGGGAGGAGAGGACTGGGAAAGGTTTGGAGAAGAGTGAGGCCCTGGCCCAGGTTGGGCAGAGAAGTTGTGGCTGCCCCTGGATCAGTGGAAGTGTCCAAGGCCAGGCTGGACAGGGCTGGAGCGACGTGGGCTATGGAAGGTGTGCCTGCCTTGGCAGGGGTGGAAGGAGATGGGCTTTAAGGCCCTTCCCACCCAAACCTTTTTGGGATAATTAAGTTCACTTCATACCTGTGTAGGTCTGGGATAATTGAGACAATTTGACTTCATACCTGTGTAGGTGAATGTGTGTGTTTTTGGGGAGCATCACATTCTAAAAAGCAGGAATTTGGAGAGCTGAGGAACACCCACCCCTTTAAGAAAGACTTGAAAGAATAAAATTTTATTAAAAAGAAAATAAAATATCAGGAGCAGAGAATGAAGATGTGTTGTGGGTTTTCCAATACCTGGAAGGTTTTTGCAGAGGGAAGTGGCCACTTCTCCCTTGTATCTGCAGGGGGCAGAGGCAATCCCTGCAGCTGGAGCAGAGAGAGAATTTGGGAGTTGGGAACAACCCTCTGCCTACAAAACGCAGGAATCCTAAAGCAGGAACCCCTGGGATCAGGATAGCTGTTCCATTTAAATTGCAATTTTTTTCCTGAGTTTGCAATATTTGGGCATTTCTGGAAAGAGTATTTCAAGACAGATATAATTCACTAAATTATTACAGTTATTATAATTAATGCCTTCTATTTAGTCTATTGTAGGATCAATTCAATGCAGGCAGAGGGGCCCTGCATTATTTTTAGGTGGTTTTATCCTCCTGCCTTTCACAAGTACTTGGAATTCCTTGAGGAGATGGTCTGTGGTCACTCCCTATGATCTGTGGTCACTCCCAACGGTCTGTGGTCACTCTCAACGTGCCCCTCTGCCCTGACACGCTCCAGAAGAGATCCCAAAAAAGGGGCTGGGTTGAGGGTTGGAAACTTTGCAGAGGTGACATTTCCAATGTGTCCGTTCTCTCCGAGCTCATTCTGTCCCTCCCGTGTGCTGGGACAGCGCAGGGTGGGATGTGGAGATGGGAACAAGAGAGGGAGGAGAGAGAAGAGGAGGAGGAGGATGAGAAAGAGGAGGAGGAAGATGAGAAAGAGGAGGATGAGAAAGAGGAGGAAGATGAGAAAGAGGAGGATGAGAAAGAGGAGGAAGATGAGAAAGAGGAGGAGGAAGATGAGAAAGAGGAGGAGGAGGATGAGAAAGAGGAGGAGGATGAGAAGGAGGAGGAGGATGATGAGAAAGAGGAGGAGGATGAGAAGGAGGAGGAGGATGATGAGAAAGAGGAGGAGGAGGATGAGAAGGAGGAGGAGGAGAGTGAGAAAGAGGAGGAGGATGAGAAAGAGGAGGAGAAAGATGAGAAAGAGGAGGAGGAGAAGGAGGAGGAGGAGAAAGAGGAGAAGGATGAGAAGGAGGAGGAGGAGGCATCTCCCAGTGCTCAGAGCTGTGGAGCAGCCAGGGCAAGGCAAGGCAGGCGATGAGGATACGGAGCCTGCGGAGAGCATCCCCTGGGAAGGCTGTGCCGGGGCTGGAGCCGTGGGATGCTGACCCAGCACCGGCCCCTGCTCCCCGGGGCACTGCCCCTCCGGAGCACCGGATGAGCCAGAGGTGCTGTGGGAAGCACAGTATGTAATTCCATGGATCCAGCCCGAGCAGGGTGCGGGGGGCTGAGCACGGGGGGCTGAGCACTGGGGCTCCAGCGTGTGGGGTTGGGCTCCTTTCGGGCTTGGAAGTGTTTGGGAGAGAGCCTGAGGTTCGTTAGACACTTAAATTAGCGCGTGAGTTGATTAAGTGATGTGCCTGCCAATATAGGGGGGGGTCACAGCGGGACCTTTGTGGGGCAGCCCTTCCACCCTCCACGGCTGGATGGGCTTGGAGCAACCTGGGCTATGGAAGGTGCCCATGGCAGGGGGGGAACAAGGTGAGCCTTAAGGTCCCTTCCGAGTCAAACCTTCCATAATTCAACACACTGGAGGGAACCTCTGAAGTGGACACAGGTTGTTTCTGCTGCTCCAGATAAAGTGTTCCTGACTGGTTTTTAATGGCTGAGCTGGAATTGGAGTTGATTTGGTGCCGCTAATCCCGTCAGAGCTCTGGATTTTTATGTCATCTAAGATTTTTATGGGTTGGGTATGGATGTGGCAGAGGGGCAAAGATCCTAGAAAATTAGGGGCTATGGATGCTTTCAAGATTAGTTGGATAATGAGGAGAAAAGGAGATGTCAGGCCGGAGTGTGGAGCTCTGGTGGGGGGTGTTGGTGGGCAAACCCGGGAGTGGGAAAACAGGGACTACTTGGAGTGTCTCCACTTGGTTTTGGAATGTCATGAAACTTGGAAGAGAAGTCAGACTAAACCCAGGTCACAGCCATCCTCCAACCGACCCACCTTGTTTTCTTCCAGGCAAAGTATTTGCAATGCAGAAATTGCATTTTTAAATATATCTTTAAAATGTGATACATTTTTCTGGGGAATGGTTGGTATTGGTGGTAGAGCCGACGCTCCGGGAGCGTGTCCGTGGGATTCTGGCTGTGCCGTGGGGAGGTGCATTGTCTCCTTCTGTTCCCCTCATGTTTATCCCAGCCTTTCCCTGGCCCTATGACTAGCCCTGGGTGTCCCATCCCTGTATCCCCTGACCCACCTCCTGAGTTCCAGTTACTCAGCAGGAGGTACCATTAGAATTCCAGTATTTCCCATTGAAAGCGAGGAGGAATCTCATCCCGACAGAGCAGCAGGGCTGGTGGCACTTCCCAGGCACCTTCTGCTGCCCCTGGGACCCAGGGAGCTCTTGGTTTTGAGCAGAACAAGCTACATTCAGGGCTACAACTGCAATCTGTAGTTAAAACAGGGAACGTCATGATTCCGAAAAACCTTTGCATGAAAGGAACTGCTGAGAGAATTTTGTATTTTTTAGCAGCAAGGTATTTATTGACAGGCTGGAGGCAAAGCCAGTTGGCACTGAACAAACTTGCCCAACGGCATCAGTGAAAGCAAAGTGATTTATACAGTCTGCACACATGATTACATCATCTTAAATGCATATTCATACAATTACAACATCTAATCATCATTGTCATAACAGGTGGAGTTAAGGTGGGGCCTGGGGGGGAATCTTCTGTCATCATCTTTTGGCAAGGCTTTTTGGGGCTACATCCAGTGGTCGTTCTGGCCTTTGGCCTCATCTCAAGGGTCTTTGGCCCTTCTTCTTTATCATGACCCTTCTACTTTCCATTGTCAGTGACCTGCTAACTGAAGCTTGCAAAAACCCCTTGGCTCTAGGCCCTTTTTGCCTATTGAGATGTCTGCCTAGTCTTGATTTACGGCCTACTGCCATTCTTGTAGCTTTTAGATTTCTTTGGTGCAGCCCACAGAACAGAATGAGTTGTTTTAATCTTTGGGCAGCCCAGGTAGACCAGACCAAGGTCCCTCAGTTAACTCTTTTTAAGCCTTAGTCTCGTTTCAATCGGGACTGATTGCCAAGCGTTCAGATGAGTGACCGCAGGTGTGACTTCAGTATTGGCAGAGGAGGTTGGGGCAGCTGGCAGGAGAGCTGTGACATTTGGGAATGTTGTCCCCAGGCACAGGATCTTAGTTTTGCTTTCCGTGATCCCGCCTTGAGTTACTGCAACAGGATTGCAGCCCAATTCTGTTCAGCCACCACTGCAATGAGAAGTTGCTTAGAAGAGCAAAGCAAAGGGGATGATGTGGAAAAGCTCTTCCCTTGGGATTTACACAGTCATCCAGTGTGTTTTCCTGTAGTAAACTGGAGGGGATCACTGACCAGGGCAGGGATTGTCCCCCTGTGCTGGCGCTGCTGGGGCATCTCCAGCCCTGGGGACAGTTCTGGGACCCTCACACAGGAGGGACATGGAGGGGCTGGAGCGTGTGCAGGGAAGGGAAGGGAGCTGGGAAGGGGCTGGAGCAGCAGGAGGGGCTGAGGGAGCTGGGGGGGCTCAGCCTGGAGAAAAGGAGGCTCAGGGGGGACCTTCTGGCTCTGCAACTCCCTGCCAGGAGGGGAGAGCTGGGACAGGTCAGGCTCTGCTCCAGGGAACAGGGACAGGAGGAGAGGGAACAGCCTCAGGATGGGCCAGGGGACCATCAGTNATTCCTTGATTTTCTGGGAAAACGAGTGGCTGTTGGAAATCCCAGTTCTGATCACAGGCCCCCCCCAGGGGTTGGGCACGGAGGATACGACCTGTATGTGGTGTGTGTGTGTATAGAGGGATGGACAGCCCTGCATGGGCACTGCCTCTGCTCCCAGTGTCACAACACAGACCCTGCCTCCACATCTTGGATCTGACATCAGAACTGGAAATGCTCATTTTGGGTTAAATCCCATCAAGGCCCCTCCCTCGAATTGAAAAATCACATTTCTTGTGGTGTTTGTTTTCCCCTTAAAAACTGCTGCTTCTAACCCAAACCATCAGTACATACCAATAATTGAATAAAACCTTTGTATCCACATTCATTGCTGGTATTGGTTTCCCTGCCTTGAATGTGCAGTGTGGTCTTAGCCTGGTTTTCCTGAATTTGCCCTTTTTTCCCCCTGGAATGCTTACACAGTCCCTGCCTCTATTTAAATATTTATTCACAGAGACTGGGGGCAACTTAAAAGCTGCAATAGCAACCTTGCCTTTTTGCTGTAAAATCCTTGTCGTGCAGCTGAAGTGGGAAAAGGGGATCAAATATAAATTATTAATCCTTGTGGATTTGTGGCAGCATCCCAGGGATCCCCAATTCCCTCTCCATGCTGTGGATCCCTCTGCACACACGGAACAGCTCCTGGGATCAGAGTGAAATGTGATTTATACTGCATTTGTCCTCGGGCATTACTCATTCCCCTGACACTGGGAAAGTACTAAAGGCTGGGAAAATCCAATTCTTCCGCAGTAGAGGGGGGAGAAAATGGACCTCAGGAGGAGGGTGGGGAGTGGAGGAACCTTTGATATGGAACTGTTGGGATGTGAAACGTAACAGAGCGAGTAAAACGGATAATGGAGTTTCTGACGGAAAGAAATTTGGATGCTTATTTTAAGCAAATGCCCTAAAAATAACCTCCAGCAGCATTTAAAGGGACAAGCTTCCAAATATCATCCTCCCCCCCCCCCCCCCAACAAAAAAGCAGCATCCCTTTGGTTTTGGGGCTGAGTATCCCTGGGCAGCGCTGGCTCTGAATGGATATTCAGCAGGGATGGCCCTGGCCCTGGGCAGTGCTGCTGGTGTCCTTCTCGTGGCCCTTTTTATTTTGGCAGGATGAGGCCGGCGTGTGGCAGGGATGGAGTTAAGGCAGCTCCGTGGTGCATGCTGGTACCAGGGGGTTTGGTGCTGCTGCTGCTGCCAGCATGTGCCGGCGATGCCTGGTGGCCAAGGTGGGACTGTGAGAGCTGCTGCTGCTGCTGCTGCTGCTGCTGCTGCTGCTGCTGCTGCTGCTGCTCCTCAATAAGGACATTTCCCTCTGCCTTCCTTTCTTCCTTCCTCTTTGTTTCTTTTGGTTTTTTGCCTCCATCCTCAAGCTCCCAGCCATGTAAGCACCTCGGCCGGAGCGATCCCGCTGTGGGCATGAAGGGTAGGGGCTGCTGGGAGACGGGATCCATCCGTTCCTTCTGCAACGCCGCCTGTCTGAATAAATTCCACCAGGGTTAGTGGCCTTGCCGGCGTCCTCCTTCCCGCTGGACGCATCCATCTGCTGGGGGGCTTCCTGGGTGTGTTGGGGAGTGATGGATGGGCTGCTCCAGTGGGCTGGGGAGGGGGTGTTTAACCCCATGCCGGAGCCCTGGCACACACAGGGATATTCAAACTCTCCGTCGCGGCACGTGTGGCTCTGCCCCGCAGGTGGCACGTGCTGCGTCCCCACTGGGTTTGGTTGAGATGGGCAAAGTGGGGGGCAAAGTCTTTGTGCTTTCTCGGGTGTTTGGAAACTCCAGCAACTCAGGTTTGCTCGGTGTTAATGTGAAAATGTTCAGTGTGGTGGTAATTTGTTCGTTTTGGGCGCCTTTAATATTGCCCAGGATTAATTGGTTTGTAATGGGTGATCAGCCCCTGTTCGGACCTGTGTTGGTGCCAGGAAATGAGATGTATTTTTACAGTTCTAAGCCAACTTCCTTTGGAGCTGAGATGGAATGAGAGCATTGCTGGGTCAGTCCTGTGCTGCTCCCTGCCCACACTTTGGTCCCCCATGACAGGAGGCAGAGATGTTCTCCAGGAACACTGAGCTGGGATTGAAGGTGTGCTCTGTGATCTCCATCTGTTACTGCTCCCTGCGTTATTCCAGGTGTTTTCCATGGGCAGTCCCAACAGAGCTCAGCCCTGGGTGTGCAGGAGCACTGTCCTTATGGGCCAAGGGATGCTGTACCCAAACCTGCACTGGTTTGGGGCAGAAATCCCTGTTTTGTGAGTGCTACAGGACAATTCTGGTGGGTTTTATCCTGGGTTGGATGAAGCAGGGGTGGGCTGGGGGGTCCTGCCTTTCAGTTCAGCTCTTGTGTTGCTTCATGGCAGCACAGCAGGTCATGGAAGTGCTCAAGGCCAGGCTGGATGGGGCTGGGAGCAACCTGAGATGGTGGAAGGTGTCCCTGCCCATGGCAGGGGATGGGACTGAGCTACCAAATCGCTCCATAATTCCACCACATCCCCCCCACCATCAGTGGGTGGGCCAGGCAGGTGTCTCACAGTGAAGGCGACAGGTTGATGGTGAGAAATGAGGATTTGCAGGATGCCCTTTGTGTTCCTTCCAGGCTGGTGAGGGTTCCCCTGATCCTGGGCTCTGACAACTCGTCCTCTCCTGGGTTCATTCCTGTCCCTGCTGTGCTCCAGGGGCTGGTTCCTGCTGGAGCACCGTGTGATGCACTCCAGGGCTTTTTGGAGTCAAATCCAAAGTTGCTCCTCTGATGTTGTTTGGGGTAATTGGTAGTAGTGGCAGCACCAGGGGGAATGGCTTCCCACTGCCAGAGGGCAGGCTTAGGTGGGATATTGGGAAGGAATTGTTCCCTGGGAGGGTGGGCAGGCCCTGGCCCAGGTTGGGCAGAGAAGCTGTGGCTGCCCCTGGATCCCTGGGAGGGTCCAAGGCCAGGCTGGATGGGAGCTGGAGCAACCTGTGCTGGTGGAAGGTGTCCCTATCCATGGCAGGGGGTGGCACTGGATGATTTTAATGTCCCTTCCAACCCAAAGCATTCCATGATTCCGTGGAGCCCGAGTGTCCCTGCCCCCTCCCCGTGGCCACGGTCCCGTCCTGCTCTCAAGCATCACTTCACAATAAATTATTTTATCTCAATGTAATTTCCTTCGTTCAGAAAAGGAGGAATGCAAATAGGTCAAATCAAAATTGAAGCAATTGAGAATTTACAGCTGGCTTAAGATGAGCAAGAAAAAAAGCTTTTTTATCAAATCCAGATTGCCCCTTGCCTTTGGTTTCCTTCTCGAGCTGTTTTTCCAGCTGGGTGACGTAAGGACATTCATGTTACCAGGAGAGCAGCACAGAGCTTTACATAACTGGGCTTCGGTGAAGAACAAAATGCCCCAAACCAGAATGATTCTCATAAAAAGCTGAAATCAGCCTTGTGTGAAAACTGGGGGATAAGGTGGTGAGTGGTGAGCGCTGGAGAGGTGGGGAAGGCACCTCAGGGAGACCTTGGAACTGCAGAGAGGAACCTGGGGAGATGCCTCCAAGGGTGTCTGAGAGGAGGTTGAGGGTTGTTTCTTTGGCTGGGCTGGTGTTTTTCTGCTCCAAAAGAATCTTTCCCCCATTTTATGGTGGTATTTTGGGGAAGCTTTGCAGTGGCATAGATAAAGCTCTCCCTGGATGGCAGCGACACATCCATATGCCAAATGTGGAGCAAATTTAGCAAACCCAGAAGGATCTTGGCCCAGGGACATGACAAGCAAATATTTTTCATGTTTTAACAACAAACTGTACCCCAAAGCTGGGGAAACATTGGCTTTTTAAAACCAATTTACTGTAAAAACTGTGATGTGCAAAGTGTGTCCCTCTGGTAAGCACATTCCCCGTTGGAAATGTGATGCTTTGGAAGGGAAAAGACTTCCCAAGGAGGCTTTGCTTTTCATTTAGAAATACTCATGCTGGAACGGTTGTTTCCCTACCAAAATTTTGTCCTTAAATCCACTTAATGTCCCCAAAATAAGCTGTTTGAGGTATATTTAAAATGCTGATGACTTTTAATGAGTGGCCCCGGGAAAAGCCTGGCCCTGGCTCTGCTTGGCAGGAGATTCCTTGGGAGCAGAAGTGCTCAGCCTGGAGCCTTTGGGTGGCTTTGACACTTTTCTTTCATGCTTGTAAGATAAAACCAATCATGGAATCGTGGAATGGTTTGGGTTGAAAGGGACCTTAAAGCCCCTCTCATTCCACCCCCTGCCATGGGCAGGGACACCTTCCACTGTCCCAGGTTGCTCCAAGCCCCGTCCAACCTGGCCTTGGACACTTGCAGGGATCCAGGGGCAGCCTCAGCTTCTCTGTGCCAGGGTCTTGTTAATTAGACAATGACAGACAGAGGTGCAGGTGGGTTTATGGAGCTGTTTTGTTCAGTGTTGGTGTGTTAAAGGGATGATGCAGGTTGGTTGGAGCCGATGGGATCCCAGGGGTTGGGATCATGGCTGGCCACCAAATTAAGGAGGAAGGACTGACCTGCTGAGGGTTTTAGAGAGAGAGAAATACAGACATCTCACTTGCTGTGCATAGAAAGGTGTGCGGGTAACTAACAGATAAAGATAATTAGCTGATCATTAGTTAATTCTGAGGATCTCAAAGCCCTTTCCAGTAGAAGCAGCGCTGCTCCTGCTTGCAGAGGACATTTCCAACAGGAGGATCCCTTTCCAGGCCTGCGCTGTACGTTTGATGCCATGCCTGGAGCTCTTACCACGTCCCCAGCCCAGCAAATGCAATGTCATTAATATCTGATGGTGACAGGGAGGATGATCCTCTAATGGAAGTCACATGCTGGGCTGTCACCTGGCAGCTCCCAGGGCAGTGATGGGCACCTGCCCCGATGTGCACACGAGTGGGAACCTGGGCTGTAAAAAAAGAGATGCAGAAATAGCTTTCTCTGCCTGCAGCCATGCAGTGTGTGTATTTATTTCATGGCCCAGCTGGGAGGCATTTAAATGAGCATTTAAATTCTGCTCAGGAACGGGCACTGGATTCTGTTCCGAGGCGGGCCTGGCACACGTGGCTGCTGGAGCGTTGCTGATGGACACGCCGTAACCTTCTCCCAAAGGAGATGTGTTGGTTCAGCCTTTTTCCAGATTTATTTAGAAATTTTTGGAGGGGGAGCTCTTTCTTGACGGTTTTGACAGCTCCTTCCTTGGCATGGCAGAGAAGGTCATCCATGAGCAGAGGAAGCCCAAAATAGAGAGTAATATCCCATGCCTGTCCCCTGACACCCACCAACGGGTCCTGGAAAATTTCTCTTACGTGATGTGGCACCTCTGGAGAGCAAGTCAGCCAGAAAGGCATCTTGGGGAGATGCTGAATCCTTTGGTTCCCTGGTCTATCTGCTCCTGGGTTTGGGCTGGGGTTGTGTCTAGCTGGAGCTGCTGAGGAGCTGGAGGTGTTTTGTAATGGCTTTAGCAGTTGTGGCTGTTGGTTTACTTGGGAAAGCTCTGTAATTAGGGCTGTTGGAGTAATATTTTTAGAAATCAAGACTGGATGCTCCACGTCTGTCCCATGGATCACGCAGGGTCACATGGGGTCCTACCTGGGTCCCTTTGTTCTGTGTGGTTTTACCTGGTGGAATAGTGATGCAGGAGTCTCCATGGGCATGTTGGGGGATGTTCCATGTTGTGGAATCCTCTGATTTTAACCACTGTGAGCTCAGGCAGGAGCAGCTGGGATGTTCAGTGATAGAAGTGGAAGGAGCCCCCTCCAGATGCCCTCAGCCACTGTGGCCAGTGGAGGTGGGGGGTGTCCCTGTGGCCTGGGCCGTGGTGGGAGGTGGAGGGTGTCCATGTGCCCTGGGCTGTGGTGGGAGGTGGAGGGTGTCTGTGTGCCCTGTGCTGTGGTGGGAGGTGGAGGGTGTCCGTGTGCCCTGGGCTGTGGTGGGAGGTGGAGGGTGTCTGTGTGCCCTGTGCTCTGGTGGGAGCTTTGGGCTGGCTCTCAGGACAAGGTTGTTCCCCCAGAGGGTGGTGGGCACTGCCCAGGCTCCCCATGGCAGTGGGCACAGCCCCAAGGCTGCCAGAGCTCCAGGAGCGTTTGGACCATGGGACAGGCACAGGGTGGGATTGTTGGGGTGTCTCTGCAGGGACAGGGGTTGAACTGGATGATCCTGATGGGTCCCTTCCAGCTCAGGGTGTTCCAGGATGCTGTGACAGGCACACAGTGGTTTGGGCACCCCTGCTGGCCCCCAGGCTGTGCTGGGACGGGCTCCCAGGGCAGTGAGTGTCTGATGGGACCCCACTTGTGCCCTCGGAGCTGGCCAAGCCACCCTCGCAGCAGGGAGCCCTCGGTGCTCACTGAAGCAGCAGATCATATGGCAAGGGCAGGGACTGTTCCTTTGCTTTCCAAATGATGCCCTCTCTGCCCTGTTCCCCTGCATTTTTAGCAGTCATGGAGTTGGGTACCTGCCCATGTGCATGTGTGGCTCAGCTGGGAGAGGATGCTCCTGGAGTCTGTACCCCAAGGGTGTGCAAGTGCCAGTGCAGTGGTCTGGGGACGTGGATTTGTGGTGGCCTTGGCAGTGCTGGGTTGATGGTTGGGCTCAGTGCCCTTCTACCATCCTGGTCATTCTGTGACTCTGACAGGGATGTGCTGCCCAGGCCCTCGTGGTGCAGGACTGGTGCCCAAGCACCTCAATGCGCAGCAGGAGCTGCTCCTCCTCGGAGCAGAGGGGTGCCAGTCACTAATAACAGGAGTTTATTATCTGTATCTTAATTACAAAGCAGAGTAATTAGGGAGGAAGTGGCCATCTCGACAGCCTGGTGGTGTAACTAGAGAGGAGAAACACGCTGATAGAATTGCAAAGGAGATGAGCTCCGAGCTCCTCTGCCCTGTTCCCCTGCATTT
>VWZG01003415.1:183838-225225 GCA_013396735.1 Grallaria varia | reverse complement strand
GGGGGGGGAAGAAAATAAAAGAACACAACCCCCCACCATATTTAATCTTCTTAAATAAAATTAAGCAAGGACAGCTTCTTGCTCCTCATACTGTGCAGATTAGCTATGCATGATCTCTGACATACACCCTGTCGAGGTTTTATGTTGCTGCATTCCCTTATATTGAAGCTTATTCTCAAGAAAATCTTCTGATCATGCAACATCAGCTCTTCTAACTAATGAGTGTGGAATCCCCCAGTCAGCCCAGCTATAATTTCTCCTTTCTGCTAAAATAGAGCTACTTTGAACCTAGCTTGCAGTTTCAAACCACCAACCTAGTTCAAATCTGTTCTACTGAAGAAAGCAGCATCTCCTTTCCCTACTCCAGAGCACTCGTTTTGGCTGCACTGTGATCCAGTTCAGGAGCTGCTGTGCTGATACCACTTCCATGAAAGCCATGGCTCCTTTAGAACACTATGGATTTAGCTCACCTTCCATCAGTGCAGTGCACACTGACAGACATTTGTACCTACTATTTCTCATTCCGAGAAGATGCTTCTTGCACCACACTCCCTCATAAGATGTACATTTACTGGTGTAGCCATACATACCAATATAAAAACTCAAACTCGTCCACCTGAGGACACAAAATCAAATTTTGGAGTGGAGAGATGGTGAGTCCTTCCAATAGATCACTTAACTGATGTAGATCACTGGATCTACATCATACACTTTTACCAGCCTAACACAGCACACGGATCAGAGCAAGTCAGAAAAGCTGTAGGTTGAAACCCCTAACACACACCATTCATCTCTGCCAGATGAGGCAGAGCTGTGCCTTGCTGTTCATACAGACAGGCACTGATTTTGCCTCTCTCCAACCCTCTTGAGCCTGATCTTCTCAATGAAAGGTATTTCTATTTTGGGGCTTCTAAATTTTAAACCAGAAATTATACTACAGTGCAGTGTGGAAAGTGGTAGATTCTGGTTTGCCATCGGTCTGTGAAGTACTAAAACCTGGTAAGTTCACATTTAGATAGATCACTAGTTGTTTCTTTAGAACCTTGTGTCTTTTTATTCGGTACAGATGTGTATATATTAGTGTGCACGTGTGTGTAGATGCTAATAAATATATTGGAATGCATTAGCATGTGTCCTGCCCACAGCAGCGGCAGGGGGATCTTTAGATGACCTTTAAGATCCCTTCCAACCCAAACCATTCTATGATTCTATATATAGATGCATATGTGTGTACATAAAAGTCTATATATTAGAATCATTCCCATGAATATTTGAGGTGCTTATTGCTAATAAACATGAACAGCATGGTTTGTGCCACACAAAAACCTTCCTTTTTTGATTGCCATAGAACTACTGTCCAGAAACCAATCACAAAAGTGTTTTGTATGCATAGTAAATTCAGCTCTTCTAGAAGTCAGAATAACCCCAGCACATTATGTGTGGATGCATTTGCACAGAGGATGCTACTGACTCTTCAGTCAACTAGAGCTACTAAAATACCAAATACATTTTTTGTATCCTGGAAATCTTTATAAAAGACAAGAGTGGCCCAAGAAAACGTCAATCACATTAATATGTTGGCATATATTATTGACTTTATTATTAATCCCTTCAGGTAGATTATTAGCCAGAGGAGATGCATTTTTCAACTGGAACAAACCGTTCATCCTTGCATCAGAGGAAGTTTAGAATTTTATGCCATTTGGAGGAGGTTTGCCCTAAAAAATTCCATATCCTACTACTACCAGAACCCACCCACAAAGACAACATACCATAAGAGAAATGTTTTAAACCATTACAATATTTTACACAGGAGAAACCCATGACAGAAGCTTGAAGGCAATTAGAGCATGCATAATCTATGTACTCATGACAAAAAAACCTCCCTCCATGTATTTTAAAAAAATATTTTCTTATATTTTAAAAAAAAAAGTCCACATGAAATATAAAATATTTGAGGCTACACACGCAAACGGATCATTGTAATGAATGCTTGGTAGTCACATTTTCAGATACAAGAGTAATTATTTCACAGAAAATACATGGATAATTTATCGGTTTCAAGGGACAAAAGCAGTAAGTTTTTCACTTACCAATTTACACACTTCTCTAACCCTGGCACAGAAGTGACTGACAGTTACTACCGTCTGTGCTATAAAATATGCTTGGCCTCTGCTCAAGTCCCAGTTATGGCATCCTTGGAATGAAGTAGAGCAATGGCACCTTGCAAGGTTATGGCTGTTCAGCAGCATATCAGTTTTCCTCACAATAAAATCTAAACTTTATTGGATATATAATAAACACAGACTAGACAGCTAGTAAGTTATTGCATGCCACTGGAATGTCAACAGGGCAAACCCCTGTAAATTTCCACACTGAAATAAAACCAAAAGAGAAGATTAGCATCAAGTGTTGGTCTCCTGTAGCTTGCCCATTCAGAAACAAGCAGATTACCAAACCCACTTAGTTCTATACACAGATTCAAACCACCCTCCCTGTCCTTCCCTCTCTGCACAGCTTGTACTGGCCCTGTCAGGCACCAATGTGAAGCGTATTTTCAATTGTTGGTCTCAGCACGTGTCTATGTGAAAAAAGTAGGGGAGTGGTTAAGAATTTTCTAGAGACAATTTTTTTGGGGGTAAAAGATGGATAGAGAAGGATCCAGTTTGAACTTGCCCTAAGTTACTTTAAAAACCCAAAGCATTCCAATGAGAGGAATCAAACCAAAACAACACATCAACAAGCACTTATCACTGCAATAACTGCTGCCAGTATCATTTCATACACCATCATTTACCAGCTGCTCCACTGCTCCCAAAAGAAGACAAATTAAAAGATAACGTGTTTTAACAATAAGCTAATGAATAGGACATCAGTGATCAAATTTAGTAAATACATTTTTCCAGAAGACATTTTTTTCAGGTAATTCCAAAACTTAGAGATCCCATCAGCTGAAATTTCCTCACATCTATTGTTAGTTACAAGGCCTGATGCAACACAACAGCCTCTCTCCAAACTCCGCATACGTGACAAAAATCACCAACCTCCAGTGCTATAAAGGTCACACTAGATGAGCAAGCTCATTTGTGTAGGCTCTGAAAAGAGCTGCAAAAATAATAGCTACTAAATTATTCTTTAAGGATCACTCAAATGGAAGCCCAGTAGATACTGCTTGTAAAAGTGCAATATTGCTAATTGCAATTTGTTTTGACAATTGGATCCCTCTTTGCAACCATACTCCCACCCAGCAAACTTCTCCACAAGAGCAAGAATGTAGGCACTAATCACTCTGTGTATGACTACTTCTGGATAAAATGAAGTTAGCATCACAGTTTTTTTCTAATGAGCATGGAGCAGATACAGGATCTTGTGCACACTCTAGCACACCTGGGAATATTTAACAATATTTTGGGCAGTTCCTCCTTTTAAGTGCTCAGATGAGTTACATCAATATTTCTGAGTTTAACTCATTTGGGCACAAGGTTCAATTAGACATAACTAAAGATTAAACTAAGAGACTTGTTTCCAGATACGTTGATGACACAGATGTAATTTATTTTCTAACCTCTGTTGTGTAGGAGGGTCTGCAAACCCCACAGTTAGTGACAACACTTGAAAACTTCCAGTGATACTTATAAAATTTCCCACACAGGAACAGACTCTAAAACAGCTTCTACTGGGCAGAACATCAGAGAATTACACAAAATGTTGGGTTGGAGGAGACCTTAGATATCATCTAGTTCCACCCGTCTGCCATTGGCAGGGACAGGTTCCACTAGTCCAGGTTGCTCAAAGCCCCATCCAATCTGGCCTTGAACACTTATAGGGGTGGGGCATCCACCACTTCTCTGGACACAATGGGACATCCAGAGCTACTCAGTGCCAATATTCTTTACACTGGCAACAACGTACCTTGAACTAGCTATAACTGTTAGAACAGCTATCGTGGACTCTATACAAAGCTGAACTGTACAGAAACTTCAGAGAGCAAAACCAGGGAAGAAAACTTATCAGTTTACATGTCACTGCAACACAATTCTACCTCCTTCTTACTCCAGCAGCTGATAAATACTGGCATGATTACAGGGGTAAAATATGGCTGAAGCTCAGAAACCAGCAAACCCAAAGCCAGCCCCACAGCTCCAGAAGATGCCATTGTAGAGGATTCCCAGGCTGCACACACAACTCTTCCCAGCATTAAAGCTGCATTGCTCTAGCAAGTGGTTGCACAGAACACTAACAGAAGAGTCTTCCTACATTACAAATGTTTCTGTGTTTCAAAATAGTGCGGTTGCACTCTACTTTTTAGCAAGTCATGGCATATTGTCAATCTTTCCTCCAAGCTGATCATTTTTGCCCACATTAGCAATCTACTAAGTACGGCTTAAAAAGTACAAAGGGATTGATGCTAAATTAAGAAATAAAAGCCCATTCTCTCTCCTGTGCTCTTGCAAACCTCTCCTTACACCTTTTCCAGAGGCCAGCGGAACTATATTGAATGTATCTGCTAACAAATACTACCCTAAAAATTGTTTTTTTCCCCCTAACATAATTCATCGAAGATTCCTGTCATTTGAAAAACCCAATGCAGCTTATAGCACGTTAAACCTGTAACCACTAACACTGATTATGAAATTCAGAGGTACATTGATATAACCAGCTAAAAAAGTCTATCATCTTACAACCAATCCTTATTACCAGTATAACACAGACTGATAGTATGGGATAAAACCAGGACAAAGAATAACAACACATCTGGAGACATTCTAGAAAATAAGCACAGAAACAATAAAATAAAATTGAGGGCAAGGTAAAAGTTAAAAATGGAAATGAGAAATTTTACAATATACAATAGGAGTTTTGTTTCTAATCATCATGATTAGACTTTGACTAGAGATAATTTACAAAATGCACAAATGAGGGGGCTTAAGCCCCACCATAAAAAAAAAAGGAAAATAAAATCCTAAGAGCGTAATTTAAATGTGAAGCATTAATGTTTTAACTTCAGTGCCATGTTCTTAGATAGATTCTCTAACACATGTAATTTTGTGGGGAAATAACAGAAAAGAAACACAATGGTAAGAATAGTCAATTTAGTATTTTAATAACAGCCTCATCTAAATTACTCTATTTTCTCTTGCATTGTCTTTCAATCAACATGCAAAAACAGCATAAACGTGCATTAAAAAATGAAGATGCGTATCTCATCTTCACTGTGGTACAAAAAACAAAGTGACCTCTAAAAGCAATAAAGGCTGAGGAAAACCAAGCCATAGATATGTGTGTAATACATAAGATGTCATGATATATATGTTTAATTAGCAGAATAATTCTATATATGACTTAAGACCAGCGTGAGACCTGCTTTCTCAACAATCAAGTGAAATACAGTGAAATGAGAAGGGATATCCAACCTAAAGCACAAACCTATGCTCTGATTACACTCTCCAGGGTTTATTTTGGGAATGCTGGCACACCTTTTGACCATTTGCAAACTGGTTCCACCTACAAAGGAATTTCTGACTCATGTACAAGTGCACAAACACCAGCAATAAACGAAGGGTGCAGGAAGAGGCTATTCAAACACCACTGAAACCCTACAGGGTAAAGGTAACCTGAAATTGCCTGAACTGTGTATATGACCTGACAAAGTCATTGGGACAACACGGAAACTACCATTTTCCCGTCCACAGGAAGGACACTTAAAATACACAGCTTATTTTAAAGGTATTCTTGTAAAATCACAGTGAAATTTAGAAGAATGTGGCAGTAATTTTCAGCATTTTAGGAAACATTATGAGTACTTTGCAATCAAACTGCTACTTACTTCACAGCATTTTTAATCAAGTGCTGTGTTTTGTAAAGAGTCTTATGCTATTTCTCTTTTAAGACTGTATTGGAGAACAGATGCCCTCGGAGAATATTCTATAAATTTTCTTAATAATATTAAGCTTCAGACATAATTTATAGCTAAGATCCTAAGCATAACTAAATTACACTAGTAAAAACTTTCTTTAAAATACTTCTCTAAAAAGCATTCACATTCCACAGATTCAAAAGCAAAGAGAAAACAACTCTCCCGTATATAGAGCACCTAAAGGAGAAGGTTCAAACTCACTGAAGGTGGAGAAGATGCAAAATCATCCTTCTATTTCTCAAGCTAGGGCTTAAAACACTTTTGCTAACACTTGTGCTAGACATCCATAATGAATATCAAATAATTGTGCAACAAACTCTGCCATATCCATTTTGGTTTGCTTTCTAAAACAGCAGTCTAAGAGATGCAGGCTAAGATTCAGGCTGGAGGAGAGAAGGCTCTGGGAGACCTTATAGCACTTTCCAGTGCCTAAAGGGGCTACAAAAGAGCTGGAGAGGGACTTTTCATAAGGGCATGGAGTGATAGGACAAGAAGAATGGCTTTGAACTGCAGGAGGGTGGATTTAGACTGGATATTAGGAAGAAATTCATTGGTGTGAGGGTGGTGAGGCACAGGAACAGGTTACCCAAGGAGGTTGTGGATGCCTCATCCCTGGAAGTGTTCAAGGCCAGACTGGATGGGACTTTGAGCAACCTGGTCTAGTGGAAGGTATCCCTGCCCATGGCAGGGGGGTTGAACTAGATGATCTTTAAGGTCCCTTTCAACTCAAACCATTCTCTGATTCTATAAATATTTATATCACTTCAAAAGAACACAGATTGGCAATATTCTTCTCTAAAATAAGGAATATAATTTATGTTTCAGAATGGAGAAAGCAATTTGGGAAAGCTAATGAAAACCAAGGCTGCTACCACAGGGTATCTACAGTGCATGGACAAAGCTGATTATTACCATCTGGCTTTTCATTCTTGTGTAATATGCAACTAGAACATACAGGTTACACTTAAACATAGGACAAAGCAATGCCATTATTTAAAACCCATCCAAAAGAGCAGTAATTACATAATGAAGTATATTTAATCAGAATCCAAGTCATTCATATTTTAGTTTAATGATTTTTTTACTACACAATCCCCCCAAACCACAAAATTAAGACTAATATCAAAAATCATTAATTTGTAACATTTATCTTACAGTTACCTTGGTTCTCAAAAATAGCTTATTCATTTCAGCCCTCTCTAAATATTATATTAGCGAAATCTAATGGATGCAGCTGGTGCTTAAATAAAATTAACCTATCAACATCAATCTCAAAGACATTTAAGAAGTTTCCACAATCAAGGAATGATTTTACATATTAACTAGACAGATTAAGATAGTAGAATAATAATAGATTAATAGGCTGCAGTATTTTAAAATTAAATGACAGCACAGTAGCTCTCACAAAGTTGCAAAGAAGATGCAAACAGAAAAGAAACTTTGGAATTTATGCAACAGTGTACTCTTGTGACAAACACCTTCAGACTTTGATGCTATGGGACATGACATCACCAATAAATATAGCACCTTTTCATGAACACTTTTTCTGACACAGAAAGACATTTTCTTCATTTTTACAATTCTGCAGCTTCCTCATAGTAATTTTTAACAAAAATTTAAGACATCCAAATTCTATTTAATTCAGTGGAGGTGAATGGAATTTTCTTCTTTCCTTAGAAAATATCAACTGCTTAATTGTTTCAGGTGTCAAAAAAAACCCCCAACAAGAGATCTCTGACAATATACAGCAAATGTATGTGTATGATTAAAAGATTTTCTTTGGAATGCAAAATGAAAGTATAGGAAAAAATGGTAATAAAATGAAAATTGGGACAGGAAAGATGAAATTGTTGCACAAATGAAGGTTAAAATCAATAGCACTGCACACTGCAGCTGATACTTTGTGACTAGAAGCAAGAGGACAACAGGGACCCCTGAAGGCTTTTGTGGAAAGCTGGAGTGGTCAATTGCTCCACAGGATCTGAAAAACATAGTTTTCCTGTTTCCTTCTGCCAACTACCCATTCCCACTACCTCCTTTGTACCAGCACACTAGCGATGAAAAAACTACAAAGTATTTATACGAGACGAAAATTGCCTTTTTTGGTGGGTTATGGCCATCACAAAGGAGGATGCACAGCTACACACAGGATGGCTCAAACCCTTTCGATGGGTGCACAAACATGCATGCACAGATTAGTGTCCCTGTGGCAAATGGTATCCCAGAGTGGGTCCAGGAGGGCAGCAAAGATAATTAAGGGACCAGAGCATCTCTCTGACAAGGAAAGGCTGAGGGAGATGGGCCTGTTCAGCCTTGAGAAGAAGTTGACTGAGAGGGGACCTCAACAATGTCTGTCAGTATCTGGAGGGAGGTGTCAAGAGGGTGGAGCCAGGCTCTTCCTGGTGGTGCTGAGCAGTAAGACAGGAGGCAATGTGCAGAACTGAGACACAGGAAGTTTCATGTGAATAAGAAGAAGAAGTTCTTTACTGTGCAGTAACTGCACACTGAACAGTGCAGATTGCACAAAGGGGTTGTGGAGTCTCACTGACTGGAGATATTCAAGAACTGCCTGGAGGTAGTCCTGTGCCATGTGCTCTAGGACGACCCTCCTTGAGCAGGGAGGCTGGAACAGAGGACCCACTGTAGTCCCTTCCAACCTTACCCATTCTGTGATTCTGTGAAAATTGCCCTGTGACCATAACCTGAGAAGACAGATTGTATTTCATATTTCAACTACATTAAGATCCATCTTATCTGAGCTGCATTCCTTGCAATCCACCTACTTTTGATCTGTGAAGATACATTTTGAGACTGTAAAACTTGGATGCTTAGAAACCAACTCTGTCAGAAGGCAGCAATATCTATGCATACAGGAACTAGATTCAATCTTCTTTGCCAGCAGGGGTGACTCAGGCTACAGATTTCCTTTTTTAATCCTACACTCTTTCTCTTGATTTCAAAGTGGTTATATCCTTCAGAAACTCAGTCAACTCTTCAAACTACAGTAACTAACTGGTGTTCCTTATGACACTTCTCATGATCTTCACAAGTGCGTAAACCATTGCTGAAGGACGGACTGAAGTTTCACATTTGCAGCTACAGAGAATTACTGCACTTGACAATACCAATGAAGCAAAATCTGAAAAGCACTTTATGTAACATTCAGTGCACTGTATTATTAACTCTCTAGTAACTTAGTTTAAACATCTCCTGCTACTATTATAAGACCATTTATCCACCACACCAGACATCACTCCCAGCTGACAGCACCTCCTCTCAGCACAATTCTTGCTCAGAGAAAGGCAGTATTTAGTAAAGAGAAATTTAGTTCTAAAGGCCAGATGTTGGCCTTGATAAAACACTGAACAGAAAGAAAACACTAAGTGGTGTAAAAAAAGTGCTAGGAAATTGACAGTAGTTTTTCTGGAAATATTTTCCCTTGAATTTCATTTCACAGAGCAGCCCCTTCAAAAGTCCCACCTATTCCTCCTTCCTACCCAGCAGGAACAGTAAGTACACCAAGTACAACCTTTCAGATCTCTGCAGAGCAGCCACAGCAGGCACAACCTACATCTCTGGAGATGTGCACATGGCAAGACAGAGGCCAAGCACCCTGCCTGGCCTTGCAGGTCTATAAAAATCCCAAATGGCAGAGGGGTGGATATCCAACAGCTGAAGACAGTCTGTTCTGATATAAAGGGCAGAGGACTTTAAACAAATCAGCAGGTAGCAAATTCAAAATAAAAAAAGTAGAAAAGTATAGTGCTTTGCACCACATATGGTAATCTGTGGAACTACCTTGAAAAATAAAGGACAAAAAGGATAAAGTCATGGAAGGAAAATTCAGGATGGCATTTAAATATAAATTGAATACCTTTGTTCTGCCATCTACTGAGCCAAAAGTTACTGGAGATGGGGAGGTCATACTGGAGAGGGTACCCCTACATCTCTGCCCTTTCCCTACACTCTTCTCTTATCCTTTACTGATGGAGATATCAGAAAAGCTCCTAGGCTTCTATCAACTTCTGGACTATCCCAGCACAGTTGTTCTTCCCCTCACTAATGGCATTCCTGTTATGTAAGCTGAAACAAGAAGGAATTCATCAGTAGATAACCATATATACACAATATCAAGCACAGACAAACCTCTGTAAAAAAATGGAAAAAAAAACCCCTCAAAAGCCTTGCAGCAAACTAGGGCAATGTTTTCTATTCAGATGTAAGAACCAGCTATCTTTGCAAACCCCCCCCCCAAAAGTTACTTACATATAGAAGGAGGAAGATTTTCGGAAAGATTTAGCAATAATTACATAGCAAGGTACTAACTGAACAAATATGTTCACTAGACCAATGCAGCGTTTCATACATTTTAGTTTTTAAATGTTCAGAGTCTTTAGACATTAATCCAACTTCACATACTATAATAATGCACTCTACCAAAACAAATTATTAAATCAAACCAAAATAAACAATTTGCTCAAATTTCTGCTGTATATTTTCCAGTATGTCTCAAATTAAAAAGATAACAGAAGCTGATTGTTTCACGTATAGATTAGAGAATATTTGTTTTTTCAGTCATAGAAAAAGAAAAGCTGTGATTTCTTGTCAGTCTTTACAAGGACAGCTGTCTGATATTGTATCTTTTGCCCTATGCCCACCAAGAGTGAAAGTCAATTAACTTCTTTATATCATTCCAGAACATCCAGTCTTTAAGCAGAAAACGGAAAGTTACTGAACTAGTGCATCTAATTCAAACACTAGGAGCAGAAAGTATTTCCAGAAAGCCATTATGGTTTCATAAAATCCATAATACTCTACTGAAAAATGAAGTAGCTCCTAGCCTTTTAAGATGAATGTTTTAAATATAGATTTTTTTTTTTTTAATACACACACTTTTTTTGAAAGAATTTTGGTGCATTGGACACGAGAAACCTACCATTCTGAGTTCAGCCCTTTACTAATCCCCTTACCAATGAGAACAAGTTATGCTGCATCTGAGAAGTACCTACCCGGATGCAGAATATTTCGACAAACAAAAAAAAAAATATTGATGAACATCTACCAGGCAAACCACAACAAAATTCCAGTTTATATCATCCCAGGTTTGGATTAAATTGAGGGCAGGGAAAACAGAAATGGTAAAAGACATAGTAGTGATGATGCCTTTAAGTCAAAAAATCTTGGTTTCACTGCAACAGCTGTTATGGAACTCCAGTTCAAAATGTCCCTGTTCATAAACCGGTGGAACAGCATACCAAGAAAAATATCACTGCAAAACAAGCTGTTTCTACACTCTTTCTATAAGCATCCATTTCTCACCTTGGTTAGAGACAGCTATGGGCTGAGCAAGCAAAAGTACTCACATTCCCATGACCATAAATCATTCCTTGTGAATTCACAAGAGAATATTGTAGGATTCTATTTTGGTTTATTACAAGTTACCAGTAGGCAGCTAGAACAGAGTAAATCCTACACCTGGCAACTGCAGTCTTTCCAAGCTTTCATGAATGTCGCATTGTTTGCCTCCCTGGAAGCCAGTAGTGCACAGAATGTTAAAGGCTGTATCCGAGCAGGGCTGAAGGCAGGATACAAATAGAACAGAGCAGTAGAAAAGGAAGCTGTGTGCAATGATGCAAAAAAATCCTGTTGCTGATTTGTATTCTGCCTGAATACAAGGAAGAAAGTAAGAAAACCTCCAGCTCATTCACATGAGGAACATAAATAGAAGATTCAGTAAAGAACTACTTTTCTAAGCTTTTGCATTTGGAACATGTTCAAAATCTAGTTATATATTGAATAATCATGAAAAAGGCAACACTTGTTAATCACAAAATTGAAGAGTTCCAGAATTTGGAAATAGATAGATTTAATGCCAATGTTACATACAGTTTTTATAACTTACACAAATAGAAACTGTTAGTTAGAGACATATAATACAGTAGGTGATGGCAACTGTGAATAACCAGCTCCCATGGTGGATGTGATTGTAAGTTACATTTCACAAGAGTTATATAAAGATGAAAGGCAGAGCTTGAGGACCATAAACAAAGGATTATTTTACAGACATTCCACAGACAAAGTCACAGGCACTAAGGAAAAAAATTGGTTTTAAGGAAATAACACAAACAGAAGAAAAAGAAGCAACACAGTAAAAAAGTATTTAAATGCACACAATAAGGAAAAGATGCACCAGATTTGCAATTCAGAATCTTCTCAGGAAGTATATATTACTTCCAACTCCTTTGCCGGGATAGTGGACAAAAACAAAGCCTCTTAGAGAGCATGGGAAGGGAACTCCTTTAGGTGAAGCTTTGCTGTTATTTAAAGGAGGAAAAGCAAGCAAACAAACAACCCACATATTTGTGCTGCTTCATAAAATAGAAAATATATTTATAGCCACAAGCAGAGCCCAATATTAGGATCAGATCTGTAAAACAAAATATACCTTATCCACATAAGGTATATTCCACAGAATAACAGAATATGCCAAACTGGAAGGAACCCACATGGATCATCAAGTCCAACTCCTGGCCCTGCACAGGACCATCCCCAGGAGTTACACCATGTGCCTGAGAGTCTCCTCCAGCTGAAGAGACCAAGTGACCTCAGCAACTCCTCATACAGCTTCGCCTTAAAGCCTTTCACCATCTTAGTTGCTCTCCTTTGGTCACTCTCTAACAGTGCCCAAAACTACACAATATTCAAGGTGAGGCTGCACCAAAGCAGAGCAGGATTCAGACAGCAGGTTTACTCCAGACTAGATCTAAACTGCTCTGTTTACTGAATGCTCAGTAGCACTTGATAGTGCATCCCCCAGGTCATTTTCATACAAAAGTAAGCCAGTTTTGTCTACTACAAAACTGCTCCATACACAGCATAATAAGAAGGATAATAAGGAAATTTAATTCAAAACAGCATTCATGCTCCAAACTAGAACACAGCAAACAGTGCTGAAAATTAAGACCACTATCAGAGACTTCTTGTTGTCAGATGAGTCTGATTTTCAGAAGGCAATAGTTATGTGATCATATGCTTGCTCATCCTCCAGTTCTGTAAACTTTATGTTCATTTCTATACAAATTTCTATCCACTTACTGTTCCTTGAAAGCAGGAACTGTGGGTTACAGGTTGTGCAGAAAAGGGCAGGTATCACTGGGTTACTACAGGTAGAGCCAAGAGGCCCTCTTGGTATCAGGTATGATCTTCAGAGGGCTCCACCAAAAAAAATATCTAAATTCAAAAGTGATACTTGTTATACCTCAATAAAGATTTGCTATCTTTAGACATATAATTTGGTAAATAAAAGTCTTTAGAATTGAAATCTATAAAAAGCCTCATTGACATGTTAGATCCATGCAGAGTCTACCTGGTACTATTTTAGCCAGATGCAAAAGAGGAAAAAGGCATACACACAAACTCCATCTAAACGTGTTACAGGTCACATATTCCAGCAGCTCAATAAAGGTGAGGTTCCACATTCCTAGTTCTGTCCAGTACAAAGGTTGAGTGTGCATTTCCAGCTGACACACAGAGCACAAAGGGCTCCTCGTGCAGGTCTCCATTATGGCTGATGTGGACAAAAGTACATTACTGCAGTGTAACATGGCTCATGCAGAGACACACACGCAGACACATCCCTTAACCAGGCCTGACACCTTATTGTGCCTGCAGAAGTTGGCTTGGACCTGTCTGTACCTCAAGCAGCCAGCTGGCAGATCTTCTGTTCTCTGTCTCTCCCAGATTTATGACTGCTTCATTACCTGGCTCCCAAGCCTCTGACCTGCTCACCAGCCTAAAAGCAGCCCTGTTTCACACTGTCACCTCCACACAGGATGCACATGCTCCACCTGCAGCACCCCAAAGTGTATGGGCCCCTAGGACCCAGCGCTCCCACTGCAGTCTGGACTGCGGGCTGACCTTGGCACTTACTGCTTCACATATACAAATGCATATAGAAGAGAGTCTCCTCACCCAGCAATATATGACTAGTCCATTTATTCCCCTATCCTGTTTTCCTGTGTTTGTTCCTCACCAAACCACTTCAAATCCTCCTTTACAGAATTACAGAGCCTGCCTTTTATTCTTCCCCTAACATTCCATAATACAGCCTGAACAATTTAAGGATGCTCTTCCCCTCCACCTTGTAATGAGTCTTATAGAACTGATCACCTTGCTGTGGCAGACTTGGGAAGAACCAGGTCAGGGTGCTTTATTTCTCAGCTTATTACCATTTCCTCACCTGTCACCATTCCACTGGGTCCCTTCGTGTTTTTGGAGATGAGTCTATTACCACACAGTCTAATTTGTCCCCTGATTTAAGAGTAAAGCTAGAGAGGATTGCATCATTGTACATCTTGTAGCTCAAACACTCAGGAGTTAAGGTGAAGTCATTTGGAAAATACTGTCCAGGGAAGTGGTGGAGTCACCATCCCTGGAAGTGTTCAAATAACATGTGGATGTGGCTCTTGAGGACATGATTTGGTGGTGAATATGGTGATGGTGCTGGGTTGACAGCTGGCCGTGATGATCTTAACAGTCTTTTCCAACCTTAATAATTTTATTTAATACCAAAAAAATGTTATTTTTTTAATAAAGATTTGTTTTAGTCTGAAAATTGTCAGAAACTTACTAGGATGTACATGCCATTCTCTAGCTCCTTAAAAATTTAGAGAAGAAATTGATTTCTAACAGTGATAAGGACTTGCTTTGACCAATTAATGATAACTTCCCCATAGATGGTATAGTCTAACAATTTAAAAAAAAAAAAGTCAAAGGAAAGGCTGAAGAATTCTTACTTATACTGCCAAAGTGCCCAAGCACAAGCCAAACTCCTCTGGGGTAACAACTCTGCAAGTGTCAAACAAAGTCTCTTATCTGACAGAGGCAACACATGAAAGAAAATGAAAATGCTTTTTCACACAGAGGAGGAGGAGGAGCATAACAAGACAGCACTTGATAGCATGACAGACAGCACTCTTTTCAAGTTTCTACTGACAACTTGAAAGGGATATATGTATCATTGGAGTCACTCATAGGGAGTCACTAGCAAGCATAAGAGGTATCAAGAAGTCAAAGAAGTTCCCTTTAAATCTATAATCAAAGGAGCACAGAAGGCCGCAGCCAAGTATAGATGCAAGTGGAAGACAGCAAGAGACAACGGGTTAAAAGGGGAAAGCTGTAAGGCTACTCCTCCCCTCAAAGAAAAAACAAACAGCTGAAGGTGCCTATACAAGCCACCACAGCTATTTTAGATGAAATCAAGGCACTCCTTTCTCATAGAGCAGTTCAAGATAACACATGTTCTTCATATGTATCCCACAAATAAATGGATTTGTCAAGGACTGGTTTTAAAAGTAAATCAAAACCCCCATATCCCTACATAAAAACCACTGCAAAAGTAGAGACTCTTGCTCTCACTAAGTTCATGCCTTGGCAAGGTTGGAGAGATGGGCTGATTCCAATGGGATGAAGTTCAATAAGGCCAAGTGCCGGGTCCTGCACTTTGGCCACAACAACCCCACGCAATGCTACAGGCTGGGGACAGAGTGGCTGGAGAACAGCCAAGCAGAAAGGGACCTGGGGGTGCTGATGAACAGGAAGCTCAACATGAGCCAGCAGTGTGCCCAGGTGGCCAAGAAGGCCAATGGGATCCTGTCCTGGATCAAAAATAGCATGGCCAGCAGGACCAGGGAAGTGATCCTTCCCCTGTACTCTGTGTTGGTGAGGCCACACCTTGAGTATTGTGTTCAGTTCTGGGCCCCTCAGTTCAGGAAAGATATTGAGGTGCTGGAGCAGGTCAAGAGAAGAGCAACAAGGCTGGTGAAGGGACTAGAACACAAGTCCTATGGGGAGAGGCTGAGGGAGCTGGGGTTGTTTAGTCTGGAGAAGAGGAGGCTTAGAGGTGACCTCATCACTCTCTAGAACTACCTGAAAGGAGGTTATAGCCAGGTGGGGGTTGGTCTCTTCTCCCAGGCAGTCATCAATAGGACAAGGGGGCACGAGCTTAAGCTCTGCCAGGGGAAATTGAAGTTGGATATTAGAAAAAAATTCTTTACAAGAGAGATTAATCAGTCATTGGAGTGGCTTGCCCAGAGAGGTGGTAGATTCACCGTCCCTGGAGGTTTTTAAACTGAGATTGGACATGGCACTGAGTGCCATGATCTAGTAAACTGACTGGAGTTGGACCAAGGGCTGGACTTGATGATCTCTGAGGTCTTTTCCAACCCAAAAAAAAAATAAAAAATCCACAAGCCTCCAAGATGCTGCATTTCATGCACCTCTGAAAGTGCCCTGGTTTCCCAAAGTCTGCCTTGCTGCTTGATGTTAAAAATAACTTGGTTATATTTGTTTTGACTTACTGACCTGAAAAATCTACAGCCATCTCACATGCCCTTTTCTCTGACTG
The DNA here is from genome assembly GCA_013396735.1 of Grallaria varia. Lineage (NCBI taxonomy): Eukaryota > Metazoa > Chordata > Aves > Passeriformes > Formicariidae > Grallaria > Grallaria varia. Next base: position 208,903 of record VWZG01003415.1, on the reverse strand, counting down.
CTGTTGAAGTTCTCTGGGTTCCTCTTTTTTTCTGAATTCTTATTGTGTTTGCCTAAGCTCGCCCACCCCATGCCTAGTCTTTCTTACACTTTCCTCCTCCCACTTTCACTTGGAGAATTTCATGGCTTTTTTCCTCAACACTCCATTATTCCCATTCTCTCTTTCTGTCTGTCAATTGATCAGTGCCTTGCAGACAAAATGCATTTAACTGCAACTGTTCTGGCTCAGAGCTCAAGAAAAATTCACATCCTTCTAAAAAAAACCCCGAATTCCACTACCTACCCATGCAGTTAACAGACAAGTAACACATCTTAACATACTTTCAAGACAACTCCAAAATAGCCAAAGAACATGTGACATACAGTCTAACCAAACAGTTGAGCGAGTTCACAGATTAACTGACTACAAATTTGGAACAAATTAATATAATAAAATACATCCCTAAAAACTACGCAGATTAAAAAAAAAATAAGGCAATTGTTCCTAAGGTGCTATTACAGGCACTACCAATTATATTAAAGGGAAAAATGCAGAACTTCTTTGATTTTTCAAATTTTATTCTAGGAATTGTTTCCCAGTAGACAGTGCAAATCCACTCTGCTGCTGTGCCTTCCACATGCCCTCCTGGCACAGCAGAATGTGCAGCCCAGGGCCAAAGACAGGCAGGACTGCGCTGCTCAGGCTCATGCAGAGGGAGCACCTTCAGCTGCTCACCTTGCCTGGCCCTGCAGAAACAGATGCTACAGAAACTTTGTGTAACTCTGAAAAGTGGTGACTTGGATTTTGGCCTGTAATTATGAGTTCCACAAACAAATAGCTCACACTTACATATTTCATACTGCTAATAGTTAAGTAAGACTTATTTTAATAAGTAAGAAATTTAAATTCCAAAGATTCTTTCAGATTGTTGGTTCCATTAAGCTACCTTGAGTTGCCTTCATATGACAACAAGGTAAAACTACATGGTCACTTGAGTAACAACGCATGTTTACCTGCTCTAACTACTGTGTGTGCATACTCTTACATACAGGAACTGTAAAATTAAAAAGCCCTTCACTGCAACATCACTATTCCACAGCAATTAGTAGCAACGTTGCTCTTCTTCTTGTTTTCTGACTTTAAGAACTAAAACTTCCTGGACCATATGGAGCAGTACATAACTTTATAAATTAAGTATCCTAGTCAAAATAAAGTGTTATTCCTTTATGAAGTGCTTTATTATAACAAAGTTCAACTGAGCTCAAGTAATTCGGAGAAGCCTCAGACTTCAAAGAAAGCAAGCACTTTCCATGATACAGCAGTATTTTCCAATCTCTACAAGTGTAATTTAAAATGAAGTATGGTATCACAGACTCTGGGAGATAGGTTGAGTGTGGGATTATAATGCCTGCATTGGATGTCCTGGGAATCCTGTGGGAAAAGGGTCAGTTACATTCTAAGCTTTGTGAAGCTGAAAGAAGCAGCATTCCAAACCAGCTATCTGGAGGCAACTTTCTACTATAAAAAGGCTATTCCAAAGATGCACTCATGAAGCTACCACTTCCTCGTGAGGGGAGGAAGAGGGGCAGGCACTGATCTCTTCTCCGGGGTGACCAGTGACAGCACCCAAGGGAATTACCTGAAGCTGTGTCAGGGGAGGTTTAGGTCGGATATTAGAAAAGGTTCTTTACCCAGAGGGTGGCTGGGCTCTGGAACAGGCTCCCCAGGGCAGTCAGTGGTCACAGCACTCTTCAAGAGGCAACAGAGTTCAAGAGGCATTTGGACAACACACTCAGGCACACACCTGGGGATGGTCCTGCACAGGGCTAAGGGTTGGATTTGATAATCCTTGCGGGTCCCTTCCAACTCTGCATATTCTGTGATTCTGTGACAAATTCACATCTAAAACCCAAATACCTTGAGTGTCTTAGTTTCACAGCTGCATGCTAGTCTAAAACCCCAAATGCAAAGCCCCTTCCCCAAGTTTTCATAAGGCAAAACTCAGTGCTGGTTTGATTGTTGCAATGAATCTAAAGTACCTCCCTGCTTGATAAGAGAACAGCTGATATAAAATTGACACTTCAAATTGAAACAGACTCTTACTTAAACACTTTAAATTTTAGAAAGATTGCAGTGGAAGAGACGTACACGGTATCCTGCTTTTTTGACTATGGAAACCTATTCAAATCCCTTATTCAAAAGTCAAGCTGTCAAAAACATACAATTATTTGAAATCAACTTCTCCCCTTAATGTCTTATAGAACACAGATGTCTTGGCAAAGTTGGCACTAAAAAAACCTCCAAGCTATTCAACCAGCTGCTTTGATTTTGTTATGCCTGAACAGTCACATGCTCAGTTGAGACCTCTATTCTGTTTATGCCTTGAGTCAGTATAAGCATTTTGCTGCTTATTAGCACAAGTAGCAGTCTTTAAATAATTTTTTGTGACACAAATAAACAAAACAACTCTTGAAGAAACTATTTTCTACCCAAGTTTATAAAAATAAAAGCAAGTCTTGAAAATCTAACTTATTACCAATGTATGAATGTCCACAGAACATACAATGTAAGTTGGATTTTATTAAGATTTAATCTTAAGATTTGTAGTCAACATACAGCATCTTAAAAGGTAAAATTAAATTGACTTATTAATAGATGTCCCTGTGCATGCTACTAGCCTGAAACAAACACAAAGTAGCATAGATCACATTTTTACAAGTTACCTTCCATTGTGCAGTCATTGCAAGAACCTGACAGGCCTTCACTGCATCTGCACCACAGATTACCAAGCAGCACTGTGACCAGGAAGTACACTTTCCAAATCACCCAGCAGTTTCCAAGCAACTCATTCAGCATTATTTTCAAAAAGTACAAAGAGAGGCACTAAAATGTATATACCTTAAAGATATCTTTTAGGGCCTCCAAAGATGAAATACAATTGTCAGCTTGTAGCCCAATCGATCTAAACTGCTGGTAGAAGGGAATGAAAAACAAGCCGTCCTCTATTTTGCTTTGTCTGTAAATACTATCCCCTGAGCCATTTCAAGGGCTCTCAAGAAGAATAACACATCTGTGTGATCTTAGCATCAGGTAAGTCATCACTGATGCAGTTACTGCACTACTGAACTAAGAGCAGAAATTTTTCACTTAACACTGGCATCAGTAAACACAAAGGAGTCATTTTTTAACAGGTTTTGCTAAAACTCATTCAACATAAATCAGATCAAATAGGGAATATTGGCAGTAACATGTTTATTTTATATATATAGTATATAATATATATAAAATATATATAATTATTAGTATTTCTTCTGAATTGTGTAACTTATTATACGTTACCAATACCCTTAAAGTATATGAGAGCATTCTTGAATGAGCTATTCTTCTCCAGTATGATGCTTTTATTACAGTTGTGTTAAAAACAATTGAATACACTTGATTCTGACAGAAGAAAACCAATTATGGATTGTTTTGTTTTGCTTAAATACTTATTGCACAGCCCTGCTCACATGGGTTCACTGTCTACAGCTATCATAACCTTAGGGAAAAAGTTGAGATTAGTTACCACAAAAACTGCAGACCTTGTTTGTGGCTAGACACAATTCAATGCCTGTAATAATATATATTTATCCTGTTTATGTTCCTGCATAAATTATGATTGTTGGTGTACAAAGTGACAGTCTGTATCATTTAAAAAAAAAATTCAATCAGAAAGACTTTGCAGTATAACATACTTAGCAAGTTGCAGAACTTTACCACACTCTTAGGCAAACATACTTGTTAATCATCCTGTCAAACACAATATGCTACTTTGCAAGACACCTTGACCCATATTTGCATGTTCAGGAAGGAAATAAAAATTGGATAAAGACTTTAAGTATAGACCCTTCCCTCTTTTCCACCCATGGCTTCAAGGGTAAGATTAGTCATACACACAAACACTCTGCATCAAGGCTGGTTGTGCTTTCTACCAGGTGCAGCAGGAGGTATGATGAAAGAAAGAATCCAGGACAGGCATCTCCCCAGCTGACTGACTCAGTGTGCTAACTTGAGAGAGAAAAAGAAAGAGAGAGACAGGGGGGAGAAAAGCTCCAAGTGAAGTCAGTTGCAACTCAAGTATCATTCTGCCATTTTTTCCCTACATAATTTAGAAACATTTGCGGTTGTGTTACCAATCAAAGTCATAATGAATGTTCTAAATTTGCACTCTATCTTGTTTGGAGTTGGCTGTGATTTTAAGGTAAAGAAATAGTAATGAATTTTTAATTCCATCATGTAGCAAATTATCAAGGAGAAATATGCTTCCAAACATTCCAGCTGCCTATTACATTCTTTAGTTTATTCAAGGGGTTACCAGAAGCACAAGTTCCCAATTTAGCTGGATGGTCCAAGAAGTAAAGTGGTATGACAGGCTAAGAAACTCAGAAACTGTGCCCACACAAACTGAGGATTTTCTGCAGCTGTCTGGATTCCCAGAGGTTTTGTGACCCAGCATTAGTACCAGCTCACATCATGGGCATCAGAAACTCCTGTATATATGCTCAGGAATCACGACATCAGCATCATTATACCTGTTCTACAAAATCCACAAGTCATACACAGTAATTCCTAAAAGAAGTGCCTTTGTTATACACTTCCAGACCAACTCTACCGAAAACCTGGTTCCCCCAAAACTGTCAAACTTGTTACATATGCAATTATTCTGGAAAACCAATTTAAATGTCCTTTAAGTACACTTATCAGACAAACTAGTTCTTGGCAAATACTTTCAGGCAATTTCATGTTAGAGAGTCTTAGCCAAGTATTTCACTATCAGCAGTGTGTGCTGATGTCAGGCATGTTTTCATCAGTCTTTCACCACTTTAATCTACAGCCACATTTGACCGTTGCAGTTACCACAATTTGGCTAAGGACATTCTCAGATTCAACACTGAAATAACTTTTCTGATAGACAGATGTCCTATTTGGTGCATATAGTTGATACGGCAAGTTTTTGGTAGCTGGGAGCAGGTGGATAGAGAGGGGCTGCAGGGGTGACTTCTGTGAGAAGACACCAGAAGCTGCCTCCATGTTGGTCAGAGTCAGCTCCAATTCAACAGAGGACCCAATACAAATAAAAATGTTGCCCAGTGTAAGTGACTGTGGAATTTGGTTTTGAACTTCAGACTAAATTTATTTTTTTTTTAATTAATTTACTCAGACTTCTCTAAGATAACCTGCAACATCTCAGTGGTATCACTGGTTGAAAGCAATGTCAATGCTCAGTTGCTGTAGTGGTGCCCTGTGACCTGTTAAGGCCAGCCTGGGTCATAACGTGATTACAGAGATAGGAATCCAGATTATTCATCAGCCTTCAAACAGCAATCCTCCTATCAATCACACAGAGCAACCTTCGTACAGGTGTCTCCTCTGCTCCTGGCCTTAAGCTGAAGCTTGTTAATTTCCCATACAAGCCACGTAGATGTTTCATTAATATGGTTGCAATACTCTGACCTTCCGTGCAAGTTCCTTTCTCTATTTCAGTTTCCTTTAATCTGATTAGGAAGCAGCGTGACACCTGGCTGTAGTACCAGCTTAAACACTTGACTTGAGAAGGAAGTTTACAATGTGAGGACTGGAGAGGTTTAAATGTATTGAGACAGGGGGAACAAAACAAAAAGCAAGTACCAGACAAATCTATGCAAGCTAAAATAAAGTAATAATTTCCATTTGCTGTAAATGGTGACTTGCAGGGATTAGTTAATCTTTTTCTTCCTAAACAGTATTTTAATTTAAAAGACACCAAATGAAAACGTTCTGCTAATTTTATGAAGTCAGCTCATAAAACTGTGAAATGTTTCCATTAGACTTAAAAACCAAACACTTATTTAAAATTTTATGAAAGCCAAATACCAAAATACTCAGAATATAAACAGGAAATAAAATTAATGTGTACTTTATTGTCTGTCATAAGAAAAATATAAAAAGCAAGCACAGAGCATGACATCAAGACTGTAATATTTTAAAGCACCAACTTTAATGATCACATGGAGATAAAGTTGCATATGAATGGATCAGTTAATACTAACATGCTGTTAAAAAAATTAGTCCTTTGTAGGAAGGAAAAAACCCAACCAAACAAAAAAGTTCTTCATCTTCTCTTGTATTAGATTTTAAATTCAAACCCGCAGAAGTCAGATAACCAAATTTTCTAAAGCCTAGGAGATGGTCTGGGAAAGAAAAGCTAAATAAGGAACATTAACAGTTACAGGAGAAAGTACGAAAAGGTAAGACTGCAGTTTACAAAGGAAAAGTAAAACGCAAAGTAAACATTGCCTGGCACAGAAAGAACTACTTCCTAATGAACATCAAAGGTCAAAAAACCTCTATGCTATGAATACCTTCAGGCGTCAAACAAATTCCTAGTTAAATCTAATGATACATTAGATTTATAGAGACATTTTGCTGTCTCTATAAAGAAAAGAAGAAACAGGGTGAGGAGACCACATGCTGAATATAGTATGGAAGACTATTCCCCCACCTTGTCTAAAGAACTGCACCTCCCTTTTCATCCCTTTTTCTTTTCCCAGAACTGCACCATTTTGCCTTCCCAGTGCAATGCCTGCGGTGGGGCCAATGCCTTTTTGGTAATTTTTTCACGTTTAAAAGCTGGCAGCCAGAACATCCAGCTCAGGAAACATATTCTCCTAAAAAAAGAACTACAAATACCCAACAAAGAGGAATAAAAGCAAATAGAGGCAGACTCTCATTCTTCAGCAGCAAGAGCCAAGGACTATCCCTTGCTATGGCACAGTCTAGTGCTGCCCACTCCCTGTTCCAGGCACACGAGCTTGTCAAGAAAAGCAGGCTGGGGAAGAAGGGTGGCAGCAAACGCCACTCCTGCTAAATGTGCAAATATCGTGGGTAAAGGGGAATTGTGTAACAACAGCGGCTCACCTGCCCTTTGATATAAGGATGGGTATCGAAACAAAGAACATAGAAACTTCTTGGTTAACAAGCTTGGAGGATTTTACACCCTTTACTGTTTCCATGTCTGGTACAGAAGTGATCAAAAGAAAGCCATGAGAAAACCAAGCCCAAAAACCAAAGTTACCCTTTTTTTTGGCCAACAATGTGACTGACAGCAGTTGGCTACACAATTTTAAACCCTGAAATGATCACTTCAATGTGAAGATTGGTAATCTGACCTTTCTCCCTGGTCAAACCCATTCAGGAGAAGGGCAGAGAAGGTACATTCTTCCTCTGGAGAGGCAGAACTTTATGCCAGCAGTGCCACCTGCACAGCCATGTGACAATCTCTCTTGCAGAGCATACAAGAAAGTTTCCATTTCCTGTGAAGGCACTGTGTGGTTACTGCAGCTCCAGCAGCACCAGAGCACAGCCACTGTCCCACAGCAATGCACTGAGGTAACACAAGAACAGAAGATTAAAAGGTGGCCAAAATCTTCCTGGTTAAGCATATGGATAACATTGTAAATAATAAGGGGTTTGTTTTATTTCTTATTTAGCTCATCCAAATAAGCAAGAGGAAAAAACTAACACCATGTACCTTACCCCTCATTGTACTAAATTAATGATAGCTGGGTTTGAGTACACTTCTTTTTTTTTTTTAGGCAAACATCTGCCCAGTTCTCAGACAACAACTTAAGACCACAATATTCTCATATTTGTTTCACTACAGAAGTGTTGTCTAATTTTTCACAGGGAAAAAAGGAAGTTTCCTGACATTCTGACTATCAACTCAATGTGCAGGGACAATGAGTGGAAAACGTTCACCAATCCCATTTATTAGTGGATGTCAGAACCCCTTCAAATAAAGAACAAAAAGAAAATTTAGATGATGATGTCTTCAGCATACTTCTAAGCTAAAACTCTTCTATAAACATTCCAGTCTCATACATGTTTTTAGCACAGGACAGCTGGTTGAAAGGTCTTTTTTCTTGAAAATGTCCAAACATTGGCATTATTAACCCAAGCTGATTTGAAAACACAAAAACTTTCTGAAAGTACATTAAAATTAATATGAGATGATCTCCTGCTGAAACACTATAATCATTTACTTGAACCAAATTAATACTCAAATATAATTTTCAATATTACAGAGTTTCAACAAGATTTATTGTAAGAGATGTTCTCCCATTCTCCCTGATACACAACTTCAGATCTTTGATTATATTATATTATATTTTGAGTGATTGTACCTAAGTAAGTGAATGGGTGTCTTTTCAGAAACAGATCTTTTCAGAAAGACCACGATGACAAAAGAGCCAGTAAAGGAGATTATTAAAAGAAGATATCCTCCAACAAGTTGAAGTCATGAGCAAATGACAAAATCACAGAAGCACTCTGCACATTAGAAGTAAAAATCATGAAACAGAAGATTTGTAGTAACAATTTAAAGAAAATGCATAACAAACTGTATGCATATATTTTTCGGACATTCAAAGCAAAAAGCTTGTCTTAATTCTGCTGTGAACCTCCTCTCTCATTCACACACCTCAAAACGACAAAGAAACTGACAAATCATGGGGAGAACAAAACACCTGAACCACGGTTTTTTTAAAGAGATACCTCAAATCCAAGTAATTTAATATGCATACTATGCCCACTTTTAGCTGGGCAATAGGTTTGTTGGCAACCTATTTGCCATAATCTGTCTGAATTTTCAAAAAATATCTACGAAATGTTCAACACTAAAGGTTCTTGATAAAAAAAACAACTGACATGAGAGGAAGCCATTGTCCTGGAGCAGCCACCGTTTAGAAAAAAGGAAATAGGAATAAACTGTCAGTTTTATCATTCAAGAGAAGGCATCAGGAAGCAGTTCTGTCATCTGTGCAGCTCAGTGCATTCATACATATCTAGAAAGGATGTGAATGGTGGAATAACAAAGGTCACTGATGATATAAGCTATTCAAGTAAGAAAAATGAAAACTAGATGTGGAGAAGTCAGGTAACTTCATGAATACTAGATGCCCATTAAGACAGCACATGGAAAAAGGAGATAAATGCATAAAGCAATGCACATAGGAAAAACACTTTTGTAAAATTACGTATATAATGTGAGTCTCTGAATCCCTCATTACCAGTGTAGGCAAAAAACATGCTGCAGTTTTAAGAGAAGTTTTCTTGAAGTATTCCTTGAATACTCAGGAGCTGCCAGGATATCAAACCACTGGGAACAGAGTAAGAGCAGCTCAAAAAGCATCATCATACCAAGATGGAAGTTCATAGCACATCTGCATTTTGTTCTTTGTAGCTCAAAAAGGCAAAAGAGGGAAATAAGAAGGCAACATTGACCTCAATGAGGGAAACATTTCCTAAGGGGGTGGAATTAAACTTAAGTATGTTAATGTTCTTCAACTTCAAGAAGAATCACTGATGTAGAGCAAGAGAGGTCTGCAATCTATAAGGAACAAAGGAAATACACAGGGAATGATTATTTATTTTCTCATACTATTAAAATATCAAATTAAATAATCAGGATACAAGTTTCATTTAGAAGTCTGATTTTTACCCTAAAAACCTCACAGGTAAGCTGCAAAATTAAATTTTGCATAGATGCTAACAAATTCCAATTAATGAGAGGGATATCAAAGACATCTCAGTGTTTAATAGTTTATCACCTTCAGCTCACAAAATTTCTAAGCTGCAAATTGTTGAATTAGCATCATGGCAAATCTTCCTGTAAATGTTCTCCCTAAGTCAGGTGCTACTGATCAGTGACTGTTAAAGGGCAGGACACAGGCTTAAGAGAAACTTGTGGTTTGAGTCAGTATTGTGGTAGTTTCTGGTGAAAATTTTGACAACCTAGAAAACTTTTGAGAATATCTTGCGAAAATAAACTTTTTACTGTTTCAACCATAGCATACAATTGAACTACACTTCTCAACCCCCACAGTGTGTTTCAATTACTAACAATTCACTTTTCTCATTTCTTAACACAGATGGTCACATTCACATAACCCAAGGAGTCTCAGAAGCTTTAAGTTAATCCAGCTGCAAAAACGATAACAGAAGTTCCAACAAATAAAATTCAGAGAGACATATATTGTCTTTCAGAACAAACTACCCACCAAAAGAGAATCTACCAAGCTGTGGATAAGAACTATTTCTGCAAAACAAAACCGGTTTTTATAGAAAGGGTTATTAGCTAAGCCTGCTGGAGATCTTGCTTCATGCACAGAAGCATTTCAGAGCCTTTCACACAGACTTGATAACAGTCAACATCAGGCCCTTCAGGAAGGGACAAGGCACCAGGTACAACAGAAGGATGGAAAGCTGGGTGGAAAGTATGAACATACACATAGAACTGAGTCAGCAAAAGAAATAATTTTTCTCCATGGAAGAATTTCAGTTTCATACTTGGTAGGAAATAACTTAAATCTGAAGTAAATGTTGCAAGTAAATCTTATACCTGTAAGTAAATTCTTTACTATGGGTTATAAAGTAGTGCCATCCAAGTGCCATCTGCCTTTGATCTCTGATTCTTCTGTCTGCACTTCTGCTTTTATAGACAAACTATCTTTTCAACCAACATATTCTTCTATTCCATTTTCAAAACTCTATATCTAAAAGAAAAAGAAAGAAAAAATGCTCCAAAAGCTGCACACGTGATGGGGCAGAGGTCATCTACTACACACAAAGTTCACATTTGAGCACATTTACTTTTAGCAACAGAGCATTAAGTAGGGCTTCCTCAAACTCAGCTGAAGCTTCCTAAGTAGGCTCCAAATCAGTCTGAATGTTAATCCACAAAATCAAAGCCCAACACAGACAAAACCATTGAATACCAAAAGCCTGTTTGAGACTACAATGCTCTCAAATAATCCAAAGCTCAAGAATCTGAACTAGCTGAGGATGTTCCTGATCACTAGAGGGGGATTGGAACTACATAACCTTTAAAAGTCATTTCCAACCTAAACCATTCTAGAATTTTACACCACTGTAAACTGATTAACTGTCTTTAAGTTTCAGGAGAGAAGGGACACGCTGGGGCCAATGCTTATTCTTTATGCATCAGAATGATTTAAATTAAATGCCTGTGTTGCTGAAGAAAGATCACTGTTTCTCTACATGTTACATGTGCCTTGATTAGTGGGCAAGAAACCACAGCACAGACACAGAAAAGCAGCAGCTTCATTCACACAACAGTTTCATACTGAGGTGTCCATACATTTTTTATACTAATGTGAATATACCCTAATAAAGAGGTTAAAACAGTAAGGTTAATACAACACAGAAGCCCTTTGCAGACTCCATTCACATCTTAATTGTTACATAAGACACATCCCTAAATGACCATCTGTCTCTACAGCCTTTTATTTTCATTTATCCCAGCTCATCTTCCAAAAAGGCTATGTGGTGCTCAATGAATGCTTTTTTAAAGTATTTTCAGTATACAATCATCATAAACTTCTAGGATTGTATTTTCTTCCTTCCCATTTAACCTAATGCTATTCAAACCCTGCACTGAAAACAAATATTTTCTTTTGCTATTTTATGAGACTCTATTATAATCTCAGAATTTTACATTACGAATATATTTACCTGGGGCCCTGTCAAAAACACTAAGATGACTGATTAAAATCTTCCATTAAGTTAAGTGTCCAGTACACAAGCAATTTATAAAGTTCTCTAGGGTCAATTAATACATTCAACTGCCTTCAGGTGGAGACCTCAGTATTCTTTTCATTCAACTAGGCTACTGGACTTCCAGGCAAAGTCTCAAAAATTAAGAAATCCCAATCACTGGTCACCTGGAAAACACGCTACATGATTTTTTGAGTACCTCAGATAAATTCACTAACTGGATAGAATTTCCCAGGGACAAAACCCACTTTTGTAGCATTCTACTGACCAGGAGATACTAATTTCTTTTTCCTGCAAATGCCCACTTCACAGAAAGAAAATAACATTAAGAATACTTATAGCTTATATAAGCAAGAGTTAAAAATTCACACTATCAAATCCTAGTGTTTTGTACATTTAGTTCATCTAGAGTAGCTTTAAGAGTGTTCTAACCTTTATTTTAAAATTCCTGATCATGGTCAAGCTTTAACTTCCTTTGCAATTTCTTCCAGCAGAAGCATCAGAAACTCTCCACGTGGTGGTATTATTCAGCAGGTTGGCAGCCCAGTCCTTAATGACTGGACACAAACACACAGTGTGTTTCTTGTACCTAATACATTCTCTGCAGGTGCATGTACTTATTTTTAAAGCCTCGGGCCAAGCTCCAGCTCTACTTCACACTGCTTTATGACAAACAAAGTTCAGGTTTTCTTCCTCTACTACAGATTATAGGTTTGTTTCAGAATTAGAGACTCATATAGCAACTTGATGAGAAAGATACTCCAAAACACCCCGATGAGTAAGTCTAAATTACAGTCTTCTGGTTCAACTTTTGGCAAATGGACAAAGGTCCAGGTGCACGTTTACAAGCAAAATCACTCTATCAGAGAAGAGGCATCAATCCAGGTATCTTTGTATGCATTGTACATGTGCTTTCAGCACTCTACAACTACAAGCAAAATATCATCGCTCCATCCAGTAGTTTGCCATTATAGTATAACTCATTAACCAACCAATGATTTCTAATACTAATTCCCAAGTCAGTCATTGTTTCCCAGGTTTATAGTATGAGCTATATGCTCTCCACCAGCTACAATGTATTAACTCTCCTCACTTCCGTTTGCTTTTCTCAAGGCATACATACACAGTGTGTTTTAAAAAAACAGCTGTATTGCTATTAAAATAGTCATACTACATAATGCTCACGGCAAGGCAAATGAGACAGTTTTAATAAGTACTTGTCAATTTTATTGCATAATTATCTTAGGATAGCTACACACATTTGGACCCAATGAAGTACCACCACTACTTGTAGGAACAAGTTATATGACATGAAGTAACAGAGATCATGACAAAAAAAATAAGGCAGGACAGCTCTTCATTGTTATCATCAAAAGACAGTGACAGAGAAAAAAAAGTAAAGCAAAATAAACTGAAAAGGAATACACAGAAAGGCAGATAATTGCTTTGATTTCAACCAGGTTTGGCCTTCTATACAAACATTAAAGCTACAGAAAAATATCCAAGATTTTGTATGATTCAAAGAGATTAGCTGCTTTCATATTTTCAATATGCATAATATTCACTGATTCATTTTAAAGGAAGCTGCTTTGCTGCAACTTGTTGCTCAATTAAATAGGATGAGAAAAACAGGAAGCTACGCTAAACTACACATGAGTTCAGCAAACAAACCAGGCTCTGCTGAAGTAAAGCAACACTTACAGCTATTTTAGTCACACACAAAAACATTTTTTAAGAACCTATTCTCAACATGGTGGAAAAAAGCAAGGAAGCATTCGGAGTGCTTCAAAGGAAATGGGGAGACAAGGAAGGGCAGGCAGTGAATCGGAGGCTTTAAGTCAGGAGCACCTATGCCAAAGAGCTTCATTAACCTGCAAAGTGTCAGTAAAGAAAAAAATGGCATTTCTTCTCATGTATTCTTTGCCAGGATAAACAAGGTCTCTTTCCAACCACTTCCTGTGAAAGCAACACTAAGTTGGCAACAAAACTGCCACCAGAGGACTATAAACATTTTTAAAGGGAGATACTAGGTTTTGGAGAGAACTAGCATCTCTTTTCTTCTTACTGTACAACTGAGGAGACAGTATTTGGGCACTCAGGCTTCTGCCTGTGGAACCCACCCCAAAAGATTTTACTTCTCTGTATGCTTAGATGACATCAACTACAGAACACCACCATTTATTCCAAATGGTCTACAGACAGCCCTGGTATATATATATTCATAGCACTGAAAAACAATTTAAAGTAGGTCTTCACATCAAAGAGCCTCTGCAGGCTTCTTTCATCCCAGAAGACACTAGAGGTGGAGGGGAAAGCTCAGAACCAACAAAAAACCAAGAAAAAATCCACCACAAAACATCTCCCAAAAAATGGCACCATTGCAGGTGCTGCAGCCATGACAACATACTAGAAAATTTTAATATATATCCTTCTGCCTTGCTAAAGAATCGAAACTGTTTTACCCAAGTAGCTTGTCCCAAATCAAAACATAAAAACTTAATTTTGGCAAGGCCTCACATGAAGAACAATTTGCAAAAGAAATCAAAGCATCATTTATAAGGTTAGGAAAATGCAGTGTGCAAGACCAGTTTTACAGTAAAAACAAACAACTTTGTCAAAACATCCAAGGCAACTTTCTCTTTAAAGTTAGTTATAACTCATTCTCTGTTATAATTAGTTTCAACTTAAAAGACTAATAGAGACAGCATAAATACTCTTCTAGAATATGAGACTGGATTAGACAACAGATGCAGTCAGGATATTCCACTTGCATTGTCATAGCAGCATCACTCTTCATTTTATAATTGACACTTAGCGAGGGAAATAAAATACAAAATCAAAGCACAACCAGCAAGAATATCAGTATGTCAATGTACCTTATATTTAAGCTACCTCCTTAAAAATTCTTAGTTAAAAGTCACCCATTCCTGCTGATTTCACAAACACCACCACCACTGTATAGTACAATATTAGAAACACGGGAATGGACCATCATGGTCCCTCTCACAACACAGCACAAGCTGGCCCAGTTTGCACATTCTGTTATACTTTACACACCACTTTTCCTGAGTTCCCTGACAACACCCTCAACACAGATGGGATTGTTCAAGATGTCAGTGGACTTGAATTTGCCAGATCCATCCCATCATTATTTAACTTTATTAACATTCAAGTTTTATAAATTGACAATTAGGAAAGTGTTTGGAGGTTGTAAAAACCACTCCATCATCACTGAATAAAAGTGCCTAAGTTTGTTTTAACATCACTGTTACATTTTTCTAACAGTTGTCTTCCCTGCTACACAGTAAGCAGCACAACTACTCTCAATGTGCATAGTACTTTCAAGGCTGTGGCACTGACATGGAAAAGTATTAACTGAAAAGGTTTTGTTTGTTTTGCATGAGCATCCCATTCATGAACTTTAATTGTCATGTACTTTCATGTCATCAACCTTGACTTCTGACGCAGTCTCACACAACATCCTTGTCACTCATTGGAGAGATATGAGTTTTATAGATAAGGAACTGGCTCAATGACCACATCCAAAGAGTTTGAATCCATGGTTCAACATCCAAACAGAGATCAGTAATGAGCTGTGTCCCCTGGGCGCCCATGCTGGCACCAGTACTATGCAACATCCTTACTAATGACATGGACGGTGGGATTCAGTGCACCCTCAGAAAGTTTGTCAATGACACCAAAATGAGCAGTGCAGCTGATATACCGGAGGGAAGAGATGCCATGCAGAGAGACCTGGACAGGTCTGAGAAGTGGGACCATGTAAGCCTCCTATAGATTAACAAGGTCAAGTGGACGGTCCTGCATCGGGGTCAGGGCAATCCCCTATGTCAATATACTGGAGGGTGAAAGCACTGAGAGCAGGACTGTCAAGAAGGCCTTGAGGATTCTAGTCAACAGTGGCAAGTTGAGTGTGAGTCAGCACTGCGCCCTGGCAGCCCAAAGGGTCAACCATGTCCTGTGGTTCATCAAGCACAGCACTGCCAAAGGGAGGTGACTGTTCCACTTGTTAGCAGCCCCACCTTGAGTACTGTGAATGCCTCAATGTAAGAAAGGCACCAAATTATCAGAGTGTCCAGAGGAGGACAACCGAGACTGTGAAAGGCCTCAAGGGCAAGACTTATGAGTAGCAGCCGAGATCACTTGGCTTGTTCAGCTTGGAGAAGAGAAGGCTGAGGGGTGACCTCATCACAGTCTACACCTTCCTCAAGGGGGACAGCCAAAAGGGCAGTGCTGATCTCCTCTCTCTGGTGACCAGCCATAGGACACCAGGAAATGGAATGAAGGCACATCGGGGGACTAAGCTCAGATTAGTCATCAGGATAACGTTCTTCACTGAGAGGGTGGCTGTTCACTGGAACAGACTGCCTAGGGAAATGGTCATGGCACTAAACCTGTCAGAGTTCAAGAAGTGTCTCATATGGTTTAGTTGTAGGCAGTCCTACGAGAAGCAGGGAATTGGACTCAGTGATGCTTATGGTTCCTTTCTGACTTGACATATTCTATGATTTTATGAAATTAAGTGTTAAAAATCTAACCAAATTGGAGATCTAAATCCCAGTGTGGTTTCATAACAAGCCACAACTCTTTGAACAAACAAACCCTCCTATATTTTATTCTTTCTTGCTGCTCCCATCCCTGAGAAGTTTTTCAAAGTGCTATGGAAAAGACCAAGTTTTGTATTAAGAACACTTCTCCAGGTATATGTCCTTCTTCAGTCCTATATTCTTGCTTTGAGAATCCAAAAAATCAAGAGATAATTTACCTGAAAAGTAAAATATAGTACAAGAAGAAAGGAAATTAGTGTACTAAATTCAAAATTCAAATCATCTTCCTAAAAAGAGAAGTTAGATATAAAAGTAAAGTTAATGCAGCAGATATAGTTAAACTGTAATACAGTCATAACTTCACAGAATAAATTAGCTGACTTCCTAGAAGTGCAGGTTGATCATTTAAAAAGAATTATATCAAAACACTGAGTCAAACACTCAGTAACTATTCAAGCCATTCTTAAAAATCCTACAAACCCCCAAATTTGACAAACTTTTTAAACTATATACATTCAGAAATATGAGTACTATCCCATTTCCTCTATTAAAGAAGTCTTTCTTGAAGGAAAAAAAAAAACGGTCAACTTTGCTTACATAATTTTTATTAGGTTTGAATGTGATGTTTTTCCAAAAAAAAGCTCAGAGTAAACTTTTACCTGAAAACACAAAAACACATTCATGAAACTAAACAGCCACTTTACTCTGCCTGCTTATCTTCTTAAAGATTAAATCATGCAGTCCAAACAATTTTGAAGAGCCCTACTTCTACAGTCAAGTGGAGTTTTGAACATCTCTGAGGACGAGGTTCCACATTCTCTCTGGGCACTTGTTCATCAGACTTATGGTTCAAAATGAACAAAACCCCAAAATAATAATAATGAATAACCACAAATACACACCGTCAAACTCCCCTCAAATCTAATCAGAATTTCAGCTTTCTCAGTTTCTTCCCATTACATACTTGGAGAAACCAATATAGTCTTCCCTTAGCCTCTTGTCTAAGGTTGAAGAAGTCCAGTTTCCTCTCTGTAAGTGATGTGTTCTAGGCCCCTAATTACCTTGGTGAACCTCACCTGAACTTGTGGCAGTATATAATTTCTTTCACGTACTGCTGAGTCCTTTAGTACTTTAGATGTGGTCTCACAGTTGCTGAATAGACGGGAAGAACCACTATTTTCTGGCTGCTGACTGTACTCTTACTAACACAGCCCAGTCTATGGCTGGCCTTCGCCACAGTCAACCCACACTCAACATGTCATCCACTTGAGTCCAAGGTCCTTCCTTAGAAACCTGCCTTCTAGCCAGCCTGTACTGCTGCAAATGGCTACTCCATCCCGAGTGTGGGATTTCCCATTTCTCTTCAATTGGCCACACAAGGCTCCTCCTATCAGGCCACTTCTCCAGGTCCTGTTGAACAGCATCTCTGCCTGTCAGCACTTTGAACAACTCGGTATCATCCAAACACACTAGTTGAGATCACACTCCAGCCCACCATCCAGATAATTAAAAGACACCAAATAGTTCTGGTCCCGGAACTGATCCTGCAAGGATGCCACTTCCAACCTGCCACCACTCGGACTTTGCTTCACTGATCCCCCCACACTCTGTGCTTGGCAATCCAGTCAATGTCCCGTCCACCCTGTAGGTCCCTCACCTGGCTCATCTCTCACCAGCCTGGATAGAAGACTGTCAGAGCACACCACATCTAAAGTCTTAAAGACTTGTTTTCCAGAAAGTTACCTCTAGCACCATACAGGATTTGTAGTTCTTAACCAAGGGAAAACCAATGAATGGAGAAACTCTATCAGTATCCCAAGTTTCTATTTCTGCACCAGAAAGAATTCTACATGTCTCCTGTTAAGAAACATAACAAGAAGGATAAAACAAGTAAGGCCAAGAGAGAGGTGGCTATTAAAAAGAAATAAAAAGCATATATTCTCTGGCTTACCCACAGTAACAACACAACTTCAGGTCTGTTCTTTCATCAATGAGTAAAAGAGACAAGGAAGCCACATGTGCACCCACATGGACGTTTGTGTGTACAGAGGGGGAAATGGGATCCTTAGAGCATTTTGTTGTTTTTTCATGGGAGCATTAAAGGACATGTTTCCCATAATGACCACAATCAAGCTCACTGTCCTCAAAAATCTTACTTGTCACAATGCTTATACAAAACCTCAGTATTAGCCCACTGATATGTATAACCCAATATATACAGACAAATAACACAAATTAACACTGTCTCTTTACAAATGTAAAATAACTTCATTGGATTTCTCAGCATGGAGTATACTAAATTTTAGCTGCACTCCTTAAGGAAAGGAAACTCATGCTGTTATCTCAGGAGTTTTCCTTTGCACTCACCAGTAAACTTTAGGCCTCTTGGTCAGTATCAACCAAATCTGACGAAACAGCCTCTAACAGAAGTACCATGGTACATGCTACTAACGGGATTCTGAAAAGTTTCCCATGAGATATAAAAGCAGACTAATGGTTGAGAGCACTTTTTTTAGAACATGCTTATATTGCCTACCTCTGCACCTGAAACAATACTGATAATTAGCATTCTGAGCTTGGTTGTCCCTAATGATTTTATTGCAAGGTACTATTTCATTCAAATAAGATATTATGATCTTTCTTACAATTATCCTCTCTAAATTTATTTCACATCTGCTTTTTAAAATTATTAACAGCTATCTTAATTCATATCGTTACAAATCACAACAATATTGATGAAAATTGAGTTTTACTCATTGGAAATTAAATCAACCGATCTCATTCTGTTCTGAATCACTCATGCGCAGTCTTTCAGTGACGCCATGCTGAAATACAAACATGGGTTTGTGGGTTGTTTCCCCCCTTTCCGTTTCCTTCAAAGAACCTTTTTATTGCTTTTTAACTACAGAAGGTGTCTCCCCAGGACTCCAACTTAAACAGTAAACCCAATTTTAAGTTATGTCACTTTAAACGTCTCTCCTCCATTGGGGCTGAGTTCCCATGACTACACAGTACACACTCCGTCAGGATTTACCTGCACGGCATACTGAACAGAGTGCACCAAAGAGCACTTTCACATCTTCCTAACTGATGAGTAAATAAGAAGAAGCCTGTTGGGAATTCAAAACAAGAAGCAGTACTTCTCAAAAACACATGAGCTACTGAAAGCAGTAAGTACATTCAGAAATGTGCCTAAAATGAGTACAAATTCTCAAGAGGCAAAGCTAATTCATCTGCCATGACTGAAACTTTGAGCTACCAGTGAGTATTTCTTGGTTTTCCTCACATCAGTCACATTTAAGTAAAATGAGATTGCCTGTTTATTACAGCCAAATGCTTTGACTACTATCAAATGAAGGGTAAAACTGATTACACACTAAATGAATAAATACTGTAGCATGTAAAGATAAAAGCACCCTCAGCTGCATTTTTGCAAGACATCTCCTGTAAACACAGGACCCTGCTGTCAACTCCTTCTGCATCTCATTTTCAGTATTGTGATTGGGTGTCACCCATGTGCTGTCACTGTGCCCTCTACTTCAGAACACTCGCAGGCCCATTTTTATATCTTTGGTGCAATTTGCCGTTCAGTGTAAAAACAGTAACAAGCTTTATTTACTAGTTAAAGAAACTTTTCTTATCTGTAATTTTCAGGATGGTCTGCTACCAAAAGCATATTTCTTCAAAAACTGAAGATTGCTTGTGGCCTCTTTCGTAAGAGCCAGCTCGTAAGTACAAAGCTCCCAATGATGCAAGACTGTTTCTAACTGCCATAAGCAATAGGTTACAAGGTTAGGAAAAGCTGATTTTAAGTCTAGTCCTGCTGGAGTTGCCTGGATTCACCCCTAAATATAAAAATATATTTTAATTAAAAAATGAAGAAATACAAAGAATAGCATGTTACAATTTACTCATTGCAGTTATATAGTGGTGATGTTTCAAGAGAAAATTCAAGAGAAAGTAAGTGAGAGAAACAATAGAAACATTTCTTTCTCTTCAGATATACATACACACACAAAGTAGATCCAACCACTTTTCACAGTCCAGGCTGATGAACAGTCTGTGCACAATACCAAAAAAAAAAGTCAATTTAGAATGGAACTCTTCCATTCAAGTATTACAGAAGTACAACAGTAAAACAGGCATCAAACAGTAAAACTGGCATCAGAAACAACTGCAGCTATTTTTTATTTTATCATCAGCTTCTAACTGTCTCTTCTTATCTACCAGTCTGCCCAAAGAGAATTTAAATATTTAAGCTTAGCCTCTGTATCTCAAGACAGTCCTGCGCAACATCTGCTACTTTAGGAGAAAGACTCAGAACTGCCTGGTCATGATAACTGAGTAATCCCTGGAGTGCAAAGATGTCCTTTCAGCTGGAGCTGGGACACAGCAGAATGATAATCAAGACGGTTCTGTGGTGATCCCACATATGCACTACTTATTCTCAGAACAGATGTCATCATTCCCTAAAAATTCCAACTAGCTCACAAAGTGATATTAACAATTAAAATCAACTCTAAAATCTATTTGAGTAACACAAATCATGGCGCTTCTGTGGATATAAAAGCATGTTTGGATAGAACAAAGCAGAGGCTGTATTTTAAGAGACTGTATCAGTAACCTGTCTATATTTAGTATCTCAACTTTTTTTCTTTAAAAAAGTAATTAACCAGTCATCTACATATGCAATAATTCCCTCTTCATGTAAATATTATAGAATCATATTATGGTCTGGCTTGGAAATGACCTTTCTCTAGACCAGGTTGTTGAAAGTCCCATTCAACTCGGCCTTGAACATCTCCAGGGATGGGGCATCCACAACATCCCTGGGGAACCGGTTCCATTGTCTCATCACTCTCACAGTAAAGAATTTCTTCCCTGTAGCTAATTCAGTTTAAAGCCATTCTTTCTTGTGCTATCACTCCATGCCCTTGTAAAACGGCCCTCTCCAGCTCTCTTGTAATCCCCTTAGGGCACTGGGAAGCTGCTCTAAGTTCTCCCAGAGCCTTCTGTTCTCCAGGACGAACAACTCCAACTCTCTCAACCTTTCTAAAGGGCAAAGAAGTTCGATTACAAAAAAACTTCTCCCAGTTGCATGAAGAAACTTCTTTTTTCAAGAACATAACATTATGTTGAAGGAATCAAAAGAAAGGAATATAGATTGTAAATTCTGTCAAATTAGACCTAGAATACATTGGAATGGTTTGTTTCTCCCTCTAAGACTTTGAAAAAAAGCCCCATTATTTTAGCAATAGAATGAGCCTTAAAATTGGGGTTTACTTGAGGCATTTATATAACACTCCTACTTTAAAGGGAAAAATATCTTTAAAAAATCTTGCCATTTTTTTGGTAACAATTATATAAGATGCCTAAGCTTGCCTACAAAGATAGCATGGTCTTTTTGGTTCTTATCTGGTGTGACTGGATGGCAAAAACTTAAGTTTCACCTCTTAAAAGGAAAAAAAACTTGCACATTTTTTAGGTTTCAATAAACAATGTAGCATGAAACCTTCCTGTTCAATAAACTGCTAAGTAGTAGCAAGTTCTTACTGCCTGCTTTGATAATATTACAAAGATTTTAAATAAAGTTCGAGTGGAGGACGTTTTCCCTCTACTTTTTTTTTTTTTTTAATAAGTCAAGCACAGAGAAGTCCTTTGGAGAAGCATTTTTATGGTTCTCATTTTTTGAGGTATGCCTTCATATTTGTTTGGGCTTTCCACTGAAAACAAATGCAAAGTCACTGAAATCAGTAAACATGTCTGCTGAAAACATGTAAGCATGTCAGCTGAAACTGATCCCAGAATTGCATCTAACAGGATCCAAAATGTCCTCTGAAAAGAATTTTAATTATAATAGGAAAAAGTCACAACTAGGAGACAATATATAGCAATTCAGGCAGCTGAACAGACTGCCCTTCTACAGACAAGTGAGAAAATCAGCAAATGAGTCCAACACCTATTTTATTATTTCAGAAAACTTGACAAGGACTTGACGTGACAAAGGAAGAATAAGTTCACAATTTTGTAGTAACTTCAGGGAACTAGATAAAGGCACACACACAAAACTGTCTATTTCTTTTTTGCCACAGTATTTATGAAAAGGTGGTTCTGATTTAACCACTGATCTGAGCTACAGTAAGAATCAGCAGAGGCTTGGAAACGGACCTAACATTTGTCAAATCTGTTTAATTTCCCCACCATTTCTGTTCAGAAAATAGTTCCAGTTTGCAATCTTGTTTAGAATAAAGAAACTAATTAGTTTATCCACAAAATAGTTTATAGTCACTGATGTAGGTGCAGGTTGTGTTGAATTAACTTAATTGTAAAATAATGACCTAAGACACTTAAGGCAGCAGCACCACAGTAGCACAGAGCCTGACACCGTCTGCAAAAGCCCAGTGAGAGTTCCAACCCAGATGCAACATTCATTTAAAAATCAAACCGCTGCAAGGACAGAATCGTTCCCCTTTGCCTTACCATTAGTAGACTCAAAATCAATGTTCAGAAGCTGCTTGAAGAGCTCTTTGGTCACCCCTGATGCATGAACAAGAGCAGCAGGAGCTACAGAACATGCATTTCAATCATGCATTTTCAAGTCCCTGTTTCACAGGACCCACTGCCTTAGGTGTACAGAAACCAACCCAGCTTGAAAACAGCAGCAGCAAAACTGTGTCTTCACTGTAACTGTAGCTTGCCTACACAAATACTCCAAAGGAGCACTTTGCCTGCCACATCCTCACCATCTGCATTTCTCCATGCAAATTAATAAACAAAAATTTGTGAGAGTTGCAGATTTTTTGCACACATAACATGGAACTTATTTATATCTTATTTCTCCTCAAATAAAGCTTTTATATATTTACAGATAATGAAAAATTATACAAAACAAGCCCAGAATCAGTTTAAACCGCAAACAATTTAAACAGGGCACATAAAACAGTCATACAAACAAAAGAAATTTAAGAAATAGCAACACAAGCACCAGAAGTGCCCACTATTCTTTACCGTTCTGTCAAATCAGACATAAAAACTTTGAAAATATCCACAATCTACATAAATAGCGCAGAACACTGTGTATTTATCTTCTTTATTTCAGTTTTCTTTGGATGGGCATTACCATATTCAGCTTGTTCCGATATATCTCCCAAGCCACGAAAGCATTATGTTGTATTCTTCCCCTAGAAGTCACCAGTGATAACAAAACACATATTTTTACTGTATGCATGCTGTCAACTGTACTAATAAGTGTATCAATGGCTATACCTATTCCACATAGTTAAGACCAGGGGGCAGCAATACTATCAAACACAAACCTAACAGGTTGATTTGACAAATCTATAAGCAACTAACTATGGCTTAGTTACAAAACGAAGAAATCAAAACAAAACAGTTGCAGTTATGAAAAAGTTACAGAAGTTAATCTAGGTTACATAATAAAAATAAAATACGTATTTTTAAATGTGAACTTAAAATCACTCCAGTCAGTTGCTGGAAACAATGGCACTATTGCAATTTTGAAAATCACATTTTTTTTCTACTAAGACAACTTTAACTAATCTTAATCCCACTGAATTGTATTTTCCATACCCAAGACTATCAGGCAAACGTCATAATTAAATAATTAATACTCTTTCCTTGCATACCAAATGTTTTGCTCAGGCCAACACATTCAGCAAAACTAAGACTCTACTAAATCCATCTCCTAGATACGTGCTGGCTCCTGAAGAATTGAAAAACACTTGATGAACTAAATGTATAATCCAAAGCAACAACTAACTGCAAGCCATGCAACGACAACAAAAAAACTATCTTCTTCCAATGTCATTACGCCTGTACCTACAAGCAAGCACAGGGCAAGAGAAGAGCTACACACTGTCTTGTTTTCAAGTCATTTGGAAGACATTTCCTCATGACTGCTGACCTAGTCCATAGGAAATCACACTGAAACCTACTAATAGGAAGCAGCAGACTGATATCCCTTAGAAACCAGCTCTGAAAGTTTATCCATTTTCACACTGCTATTTCTTGACAGCAAAGCAGGGTGAACACTTAAATGACGCTCACAACAAACATGAAAAAACCCCCAACACTGAGGCTTCAAGGTTGAGACGCTGAGACTGTAAAATCTCTTCTGCAGCATTATTTTGCTCCTCTCCTTCCACCAATTTTGTTTTCATACTATTTCCCTCACTCCACATTCACCCCTTCATCTTCACCTCATTTCTTAAACCAAGTCTCCCTCGGCAAATTTCTGCAGTCAGAGTTCTGCGTAGACTTGGTGTAATGAGTGGCCGGGGAAAACCTCTACGAACGCTCCCAAAACAAAATTCACCCTTCATCTTCCCCCTAAAAATCCCGACATTCACGCATTTTTTACTGCTGCAACAACAGACAACACTGAAAACACCGAGAAGTACCAGGGCAATGTTTAAGTTTAGACAACTGCTTTGCGCACTAATCTTTGAGACGCCAGGGCAGGAAGGCTTTCTGTAACTAGCTCAACACAAGAGCAAAGTCGCACAATTAAAAGACCAGATTACATGCATACCAGCGCCTCTGGCTCCCGTGGATTTGGGCGGGTGGTGCTGCCCGGTCTCTGATGCTCTCCCAAAGAAAGGGGAGGGGGGGGGTGGAAATAAAAAGGAAAAAGGAAAAGAAAGAGGGGATGGGGAATGTGGGTGTGCATGATTTACCTCTTCCAGCAGCGTGACCGTGTTCCTGCAGTTCTGCAGCCGGGTGGTGAAGCTGGAGGTGGTCGGGGAGTTGTAATCCTCTGTGGTCTCGGCGATGAACTCCGACACGGTGATCTGGTCCGGCATGATCCTGCCCCAGCCGTAAAGCCCAGGAGGAGCCGAGCACACACACAGATCCGGAGAGAGGAGCAGCCAAGTTCCGAGGGGAAAGGGGGCGGGGGGAGGCGGAATAA